>JAPMOQ010044464.1:159419-236956 GCA_026543055.1 Argiope trifasciata
CACAAACTGGACATTTACACTCGAGAATGCACAAATTGGACATTTATACTCGAGAATGCACAAATTGGACATTTATACTTAAGAATACACAAATTGGACATTTATACTTAAGAATGCAGATCACATTAAGAACTCTTACGAATGTATACATTGGAGAATTACACTTGAGAATTCCCAAATTAAGAGCACTTAAGAATGCACACATTGGAAAATAGGAAGAGGGAAAAAAGTAAATTATCAGTGAACCCATTGTATCAAACCAAAATTTTTATTTTATTTTTATTCGGTAGTTTGTCTTTTTATCTTGCAGTAGATAGCAGAATGTCACAATGATAATATTTTGCTTCTAAACAGACCAATGCCCTTTTCCCATCAATTTAATCGTGTTTAATAGTAATTAATTAAGAATAAACCAACAACCAACTCCCAAAAGTGATTTTTTCCCT
This sequence comes from Argiope trifasciata, assembly GCA_026543055.1. Taxonomy (NCBI): domain Eukaryota; kingdom Metazoa; phylum Arthropoda; class Arachnida; order Araneae; family Araneidae; genus Argiope; species Argiope trifasciata. Next base: position 159,866 of record JAPMOQ010044464.1, read on the forward strand.
TCTTTTGCCCTCTTCCTTTTCCAAGAGCCATCCATCAGCCAAAGAGAAAGCAGAAATAATATCCAAATATGCTTAAGGGATGTAAACAATATGGAAACTGAACGCAAAAACACGATTGAAAACAAAATAGCATGCAAACAAGGGTTTCGTACTCCTTGTTTTTTAAAAAAGAATAAACACAAGCAGCCTTCTTCTGCGAAAGTGGATTTCAGCGGAAGAAAATCCTGATAAAATTGTTTAGGGAGGGACGGCGCATGAATATTATCTTTCCATTTTTCCGGGAAAGGGGGGACCAACAAAGGAGAGCCTGGCGGAAGGGTGGAAAATTGTTTTATTGGATCAGGAATGGAAGGAATTTATTATTTTGCCTCAGATGACAAGGAAATGTCTCGCAAACCATATTCAAGGAGAGGGGAAAACAAGCAGTAAGTAATTGATGTTTATTCTCTTCGTGCTTTCATCCTCTGTATATTCAATTACTGCTTTATCAACCGAAAATGAAGAGTACTAGTACAGTATCTTAATATGTTCACAAATACAAAGCTTTTTTTTTCTCTCGTATATTTGCTAGTGTTGAGTGTTTCTTTTTGTTTGTGTGTTTCGTGCAACATACATTATTACGCTAACCATACTGCTCCAGAAAGATTTGCGAAAATAATATCTACAAAAAAACATAATTTTACACTTGAGTATAAAAGGATATGAAAAATTTTCAGTTGAAATACAACAATGCTTATACAAAAGAGTAAAATTCTATTAATTTCAACAAATTTTTAAAAAATGCAAACATATGGAACAAAAATAATTTTGAAGATAAAATTTGAACACTCCGATACTACAAGATTATTCAAAAAGTCGGCGCAAATTTAAATATTCATTTTTAATAGATGGCAATATACAACGAATGTCCAATAGGATGCATTTCCTGCCACAGTTGAAGTAACTGGTTTCTGAATATTCGCTTCATTGTTATAATAATTTGATCTCTCAGATTCTGAAAAGTAACAGGCATAGGCAGTGCATACAGGGTGATAATATAAAACTATCCCAATATATGAGACCATAACCAACATACTGTACACAAAAACGGAATAAAACTGGTTTATTCTATTCAAACTATTTTTAAGTAAGTGTTCAAGAACGATACATTGCTGGAGTGGTATTGTAAACGGATCTATTAATTTTTGTATTTCATTCCCACCAGTATTCCGTGTCGAATAACGCATTAAATTAATCCATATCTCTGACAGGGTGGTATAGCAGTATGCAGAATACCTTAAACACTCACTATAACTTAGTTCTAAATAATCTGGATCTATTTAGATCTAAACATCCTAAACTTCATAAAACAAATATGTGGTTAAATTTAACGTATATAAGCCCACATTTATCCAGATATGGTTAGAGAGCAAATGTGTGCAGTGCCTTCTTAAATTCCTGAGCCAAATTCATGATCTTATTGAACTCATGAGCCAAACTTAAAGTATATTAAATAATTCATTATATGTAAGTAAATTACATGTAAAGAATAATTTTTATGCATATATATAGCCTATATCAAAATCAAGACTTGAATACCTTAGACCTATATACCCTAAACGCTATTAATATATTAAAAAGAGATTTTTAAGGCGATACTGTTTATAAGCTTTTAAACTCATAAAGAGAGAGATCTGATATGAGATATAAAAACAATAATAATCAAAAACTTTACAGGGTAGAATATTGGATATTGAGTTCAAAATGTGGCACATTTGTTACTTCTTGGGTTGTATGGCGCACTAAGAAATGGTGTTTGGAAATTTTAAGCACGATTTTATTTTAAAATAAGTCACCTTTTTTTATTAATACCTTTGAAGCAAATAAAAGTATTATAAAAAAGTGTTTTCGTAGCACTTTAAAACTCAAATAATAATAATAATAATCTTATGATACCAGTTTTGTTTTCATATAAATTTTCCTTCATATTAATGGATTTAAAGAAAATATAATATGCTTTTTTAAGCGTACTTTGCAATTTATTGTGATTTTAAATAATTGTTTTTTTTTTCTTACGCTTAAGTGAAGGGATTTAATATACTTTTTGGTGCAAATTTCAAAAATAAAATTAAAGTAATCGATCCTAAAACATTCAAAATTCCTACAGATATTTTGATCCATTTCACATCAAAATTAACTTTTAATTATTAAATTTACTGTAATTTCCCACAAATTATTTCGTTCATAGAAACTTTTACAAATACAAACCTAAAACCATAGCTAATAAAACATTATCAAAACATTTCACTTGAAACACAACAAAAAGAGATTTCTTGCTACAAGCACATTTAAGATTTATTCAGTAAATTTATATTGATATGCACAGTCCGATAACGAAAAAGTAAGTTCACACTTATCGGTTTTACTTTCATTTCATTCCCTAAAAAACATTTTTTATACTCCACCTCCTCTGCTGGGTACATTAAATATTTCGTCCAGCAGAAGGGGAAAAAATCGTGATCAACGTCTTATTAACCTTAAAAGCCATTCCCCCTCCAAAGACATAACTCAATTGCTGGGACAAAAAGAAGAGAGCCATGGTTTTTTTTAAAGAGAAAAACACTAGTGTTTTATGGGAGCTCAAGTTTACTGTCAACCGTTTTTCGAAGAAATAACGAAGTTGTAGCATAAACCACTCTAGCTCTCAAGTAACAAGCCGGCGGCTGCCGCTGGGAGGGGAAAAGATATCTTTTTTTATAGCTGACATCGTTTTGCGAGATTAAAGAAAAATCCAACTAAGACTTAACGACTCTGTATCGGGATGTACCTTGCATTATTTACGCAAGAAAGAAATATCTCAAGGTGGGATCGGAAATTTCGCAAAGAGCAAAGGAATAAGAATTTTATATGAATAATTAAAAGCCCGGTTTCATTCATCTAAATTATCTTTTGTTCATTTTGTTTTACGAAAAGTATACAACTGTTGTGAACAAAAATGAATTTTACTCTGAGATCTTCCGATGATTTTATTGCATCCAAGGACTGTTCAAATGAAAAATTTATTCAAAGTATATACCATAGGCCAGAGCACAAAGATCCCATTGATTAACGAGCCTAAGGATTTCTTATTCCCAAAATTCCTGTGGCCGTGACGAGACCCAGTCCTTCACCACGTCCTTGAGTTCGCCATTGAAGGTCCACTACTTGTTGAATTCTACGACCAAAGAAGAACCATTAACTCCAATGTGTACAGTGATACACTCCAAAAACTACACAAACCCATCAAGAACAGGGCTACTCAAGGAAGGTATGGTTCGACTCCATAATAACGCACGTCTACACGTCTTCATGTTTACACAGACGGAATTGGCCAAGTTCAAGTGGGAGCAGCTCGAGAATTTGCTCTACAGCCTGGACATATCATACTGCGATTCTCATGTGTTTGAATCTCTGAAAAAAACTCTGAAAGGAAAAACTCTCGGACGTTGAACTCAAGGACGCTATGAAGGACTGGGTCTCGTCACGACCACAGGAATTCTGGGAGTAAGGAATTCTTCGGCTCCTTAAATAATGGGATCACTGTGCTCAAGCCTATGGTATATATTTTGAATAAAGTCTTCATTTATATCCATAATACCGTTTTAAACCTTTTCATTTGAATAAATTTTGCATTACAATAAAAGAGTATAGCAGCTGCACTACATCCATTCGCATCAATTTTCCTCTCTAATATGATACTAAACACAAATAAATTATACCACAGATATATTTAAAACTGTAGCAGTTACACCAGCAGAATTTACATTAAAACTATAGCAGTTATTATTTTGATACCACAGATTGCATTATCCTATTAATATCAAGGTATATTTCCAACGATATTTCTTGTGGGTCTTTATTAAGTGTCGTGTATTTTTCGTGTTCGTGTTTGTTTTGTCTTGTGAAATGAGGAAATTAGAAAATAATTAAATAACTCTCCTGAAATTCGTCAATTATTTTCATCTACTCCATAATGAACTTAAATAGAGCATCGTCCTTCTACAAATTAAAAAAGAAAGAATCAGTCCTTCAACACCCAATTACTTGCTCAATTATGCAACTTTTTCTTCCTCAACCATAGATTTGCAATTTTTTATATTATATGAAAACTCATGAACTTTATATAGTATAAAATAATTGTCATCCAAAATTGTTCGCTTTCTATAGCCCACCACTTTCAACGGCAACCTGAAAAATAATACTTGCCCATATATTATTTATGGGGAGAGAGCACCTCAGCCAAAAATGTGGCCTCGATTTCGAGAGTTTTTATTTTATACCCAAATTCGTGGATTATAGGCACATCATTAATGATCGCACTTCCAGCTCATCCCAGGGCATGGTGTTATATTCCAGTACAAACTTTGATAGAACCCTCAGCCAACAGAGTGATCTCGCTAATTTACAGGCATTGTAAGTATAATTTGCAGGCATTTATCAGAATATTCAATGTTTATGGTTCAGGTGAAACAGTGCTTTTGTTTCTTATTAAATTAGTTACACGAAACGGGGAGACCTCTTAACACATTAAAGACGGAGGATCTTGACGAAAGTATGCTAGGTAACGCGGATCAAATCAACTCACACCTTTAATGTGTTAATTGAAGACGGGAAGTTTCTGGTAAGGTGATTGGTTCTAGCCACCATTGTGGGTACACGAAAAGGTAGGCTTCCAACGATTACGGGGCGTACTTCCTAAGGGAAGATTTGTAGAGTGGACGGTGAGCGATCAGGTCAATCAGATTTTTCTGTGCGCTTTCCAGCGAGTTGGGGTAGCCCTTTTGCGGTAACCATATTATAAAATTTTAAAAAAATTGTGAGAAATGGATAGATTAATAAGGTTAGTGAAGAATTAGCTGTCAAAGGCGACTAATTTTAGTAAAATGTATACGCATATGAATTCTTTTTTTCCTACAATTCTCAACCAATGATATTTTATAAGTAGGTGGAAATACATTAAAATCCTTAATGTGCTTTACTTGGAATAAGACACAAAGCAGCAAGGAATTCTTGAACAGCTTTTTAAAAATTAATTTTCATTAATTAAATCATTGTTAAAAAGTAATAATAATCTATAGATAAATTTTAAGTAAAATAAATTAAAAATTCTAAATTTTGAATTAAGAAATTTTAATTAAAGTCATTGCCAATTTATAAATAATTTTTTTAAAAAAATTAACGTCAAAATAAATATTTTCAATTATTTAAAAATTTTTTTTTAGTTTTCATCATAAGGATTAGCTAAACAATAAAAAAAAAAACGAAGTGTCGGGTTAAAATAAATATACATGTGGAAAAATTGTTTATGAAATTATTTACCAGAAAAAATTCGTAGCAAAATAATTTTTCAATCAACTTATTTATTGTTAACTATTCTTCATTTTTTCATTTAATTTTTAATGGAAAATTTTCTTCAATAGAAAATTTTATATAAATGTATTAGTTAAAGTAACAAGCGACGCTCGGGATGAAATATCATGTTTTTATTAATGAAAAATTCACGTTTTAATTAACTGTCACAGACACTTCATTAAAATTTTGTTTAAACTCCAGTACCTTTAAATAAAATTTTAATTATGGGTATGTGAAAAAGTAAGAATCCATTTAATTTTAACCATCGGCGAAATTCCAACACATCTAAATACAAACGTTTTTTAAAAGACAGTTTTGATGAATAAGCTTATTTTATATTAAATATAATAGAACAAAAATTCTTTCTATGGTCTAAAATTTTATTTTTATATTAAATAAACCTCAGAATTCCTTTCAAAACTAATAAATGTCAAAAATATTTAAAAAATAAAATATCAAAAAATAAAGATTTGCAGTTTAAATTTTTGCAGTTACTTAGCAACGAAATATCTATAAATTGCTATAAATTTTTAATTCATCTATAAACCTATTTTGAAAAATAAATAAATTTTAAAATCCTTTACCATTGGTTTAATATTACTATACTATATTAAAGAAAAATTACCAAGGAAATATCTATCATTGAAAAGGTAACTTTTGAATTTTAGGATAGTATATATCTAGTGGAATAATTTGCTTCGAAGTTATCTGAAAAACTAAAAACGTTTGGTTAATTACTGATTAATTGAATAATTAACATTGACAGTATCATTTTTTTATCTTTAATAATAAGTTTAAGCCTCACTGAATTCAAATGTAACTTAAATTGTTTTGGAGAAAATGAGAAATATTCAAATATACTTGACCAAAATGACTTATTAATATTAGATTAAAAACCTTCTCATAGTATCTCTGAGAAAAAAAAAACTCTTCAACAGTTTTCCCTCACTTTAAACCCTAAGGCAGAAAAAAAAAATATGACAAATGTAATTACGGCGTCTGCGCATGAGATGCAAATCAGGTCTGTAAGAAAAGCAAAAATTCAAGCATATTTTTTTTTTACCTCTTTTTATATAAAACTACTTAGGATATGTTCTATGTTTTCTTGAATTTTCTTTGAATACTGAAATCGATAAATGGTAAATTGTGTTAAATTGTTGATAGATTTGATTATTACAAGCAAAATTAAATAATTGTTGATTAAATTTATACATGCTTGGCATGTATAAATAATTTAAATTTAACATAAATAACATAAACTTGGCATGCTGCTGTGCCGCAATACTAAACAGAAACAATCTTGATGGAAGGTATAGAAGAGTGGAATTCCAGAATTCAAAAGTAATCGATTCTTTATGTTTTTTAATTAGTTAAATTTCATATTTTATTTTATATATATGTAGCTACTATTTAAAAATGTATTTTAAAACCCAATTTATTTTCTTTTATATTAATTTAGCCTACATTATTTTCATTCTAAAATGTTTTCTTATTTCCAGATCCAATTCCTTCTATTATTTATTTAATTTTACATACAAACTAGAAAACTGGTGACTTCAGCATTTTCTCACGAGAGAGCGAAGGGATAAAAATGCTTAATGCTTACAACATCTTTTTAAAGATAGCTAAGATTCTCTTTCCAATGTCGATACCTAGTCATGTAGGTATAGTGGGCAATGAAAAGGATGATTGCGCTGCGAAGGTGGCCTTACATATTCTATCACGACCATACACTCACACTGATTTGCTTGCGACATATGATAAGTATATATTTTCTGTTTGGCAAGAGTCCTGTTATGGAGAAATGCAAAATAAATCGCATTTTATTAAACCTACTATTAACTTGTGGCCTGTTGTCTCAATCAGAGGAGCAGATGTTAAATTAACCAGACTACGCATTGGTCACACTCGACTTACGCACAAACATCTTTTGTTTGGTCAGCGTGCACCGACGTGCTCAGATTGTGGTATCAATCTTATAGTTTTGCACGTTTTAATTCAATGTCCTAAATTTAATACTCACCGTATGCGGTATTTTAATTCTTTAACATCGGAGATGCGTGAATTGGTGTGAGAAAACCCTCACAAGAATACATTTGAATTTTTAAGAGCCATAAATTTTATCCATTTTATATGAATATCATGGGGTTTTTAAACTTTTTCTAGGAATCTTTTCTGTAACTGGAGTTCTAATTTTAAGATGTTTGTCCTTTAAACTTAGTGTACTTTGATTTTACCAAAACAAAATGTTGTTTGTATTTTATCCCTGAAGAAATATTTTATTAATAGACCATTTGGCAATAAACAAATACCACTTGTTTGGCGCAGCATGGCCAGCTTTGGCCCTTGCGCCATAAAAATCCAAACATTCATTCATCCATCCAATGTCAATTCGTATCAAAGAAATCCCTATCAAATTCTCATAGTAAAATCACTGAAGGGAAAAATTTCAGTCTATTTTGTTACTTATGTCACGATGTAGACTAGCACATCTCCTACAGCCTTTTCTTTGCACAAATTAGTACTCCCGTGATGAAATAAATCATTTAAAATTCTAAAAGAGCAATCTTTTCAAGCAAACACTGTTGACATTTGTTTATATTATATACTAGCCGCCTTTGGCGACCAGCTGGTTCGCCATGAGTAAAGCGTTCTAAAATGTTCAATTAAATCACATATTCATTAGCCTTGAAGTAATTCCGGGCATTGATTGACCTGAAATTAATATTTTCTTTAAGATGATGGACGGAAAGTTCTAAAAGTACACCTTTTCCTGATAAAATTCTTTAATTTTATAATCAGCCAGTTTTAACCATCGGTTATGCTTCCCAAATATTTAAAAAAAAATCAATGATGTTGCCAAAATATTAAATATGTTTTTTTAAAGAAAGCGAGAAAGGGAAAAAATGTATTGAATTAATGATACAGATATAGCAAACGATTACATAAATATGCCATTAAGTCGGGATTTCAATGCATATCCTGTCTAAATTCAATCAGGTTTACCGTAAATAAAGAAGATTTATTGAGTTAATGATATAAATATTGCAAACGATTTCTTAGAATCCTTTGCTTTGCATTTATTTTTTGAAGAAAATATCACATTTTATATTTATGTTATTTTATCCAGTCACGTGTTAAAAGTATCATTTCTTTAGACTTGATTTACGATGATTGTTTTTTTTTATTATTTCAACTTCCGTCATTGTTTTCTTTTATTTATTCAGTCACGTGCTCAAAAAAACATGGTCAAAATATTTCTTTAAAAATTCGTTAAAAATAGAAGCTTAAGTTATACATTAAAACACTGATACCATTAGAAAGCTAATTTTTTAATCTTTAAATTGATGTAAAAATCCTGTTTGTGCAATAATATTTTCGGAAGTTAAAGCGGAAAATCGTTGAAATTTCGCTTAAATTTTAATTAATTCAAATTCTAATTAAAAATTCGAAAAAAGGGCTCCGAGGTGCACATTCCGGACCTCCAAGGTATACATGTACCAAATTTGGTAGTTGTAGGTCCAACGGTCTGGCCTGTAGAGCGCCAACACACACACACACACACACACACACACACACACACACACACACACACACACACACACACGCACGCACGCACACACGCACGCACACACACACACACACACACACACACACACACACACACACACACACACACATTGAGCTTTATTATAAGTATAGATGATTTTCATTCAAAAAGAAAATGCAAAACTTTTTCAAGCTGAAGAAATCGAAAAAGAAATTTAATGAATAAAAAGATAAACATCGCAAATAATAATATTTTTTCAGATTTATTTTCTGGAAAATTCTGTAATAAAAAAACGACCTAAAATATTATAAAAAACTCACTAATGTGGAAACATATACAGGAATTATGAGAAAAGCATTTATAAAGTATATGAGAGCTAATCTATTACATTTTTTATAGCAACATAATATCCTTTTTCATTATAGAATATAATAGGAAAATGGTATATAATATATGAAATAACAATAGCGAAAAAGAGCTCGAAAAATCTCTGGGGATATTATATTCAACTAAATTGCTAAGATAAGAGCTCCTGGGAGGAACTGATAAGAGCTTGAATAACCGGGTAATAATATTAATTTGGTTGAAGGCTGCCTAACATGACGCTTTTATTTGTTCATTGTTCACATATGACTAAGATGGGTTAAAAACTAACTACAAAAACTGCTGTATTTACTACGATGTAACATTGTCTTTTTTATAAACAAATATTATTTAACGCATATTTAAATCAATTTTAAAGCAACTGCTAATTCATACAAAAACAGTAAAGTACGCTAACTAAAGCGTGACTTTTTTTATGATATGAGAATTTTTTTTGATATAAATGCAAATCACGGAGAAGCTTCCAATAAAAAAAGCAATTTGCGTTACGATTATAGTTTTTAAAAGTGATATTTTCTATTTCTCTGCAGGTAGATAATTGAGAAATAGAAAAAACCACCATTATAATTTACCTTTCAACTTTAAAAAATTCAAAATCAATTTTATCCATCGAATCAAGCAAAGCAGTAAAGATGTATAAATCTTCAATGTTCGCAGGCTTGTTATTGAGTTGTGATTTATGTGTTATGTTGTGACTTTACAAGCCCGCTGACAATTATCTGTCAGCGATTTCAACTGAGTGAGTGTCTCTTGTTTATTTCAATAACGCCAACTAAAGCCAAGAGTATGTCTTAGCTACTTCATGCGTCTCATTCGCTTCCACAATCATTTTTTTTACATGAGGGACTATTCATACCCTTCCCAGATAGAACAACAACAAAACACCATGCTAGTTCCGTATTTGGCGACGGAGCATCGTCCCTTGGCGCCTTCTGTAACTACGCCAGCCTGGCAACCATGTAACATCCCAGAACAGTTCCCAAACTGGTTCGTTACTCACGCAAAAATAAAACGCTGTTATACAGTCCACTTACTCTTTTCATCTACTAACGCAACTTCACACAATGCCCTAACCGAGACTCGAACTCGAAATGCCCAGATCACGGGAAAGACTCGCTATCCTTATGCTAGGATTCTGGCTCCGAAGCTTGTAAAGAGTAATTATGAAAACCATTTTTCCCATGAATAACCATTTTATTTAAAGAAATAATTAATCACTGCACAACATTCGAGAACTGTTAAAAATAAACCTATATTGTGCTTCAAATTGGGGCGTTATATAGCTAAATCTTAAAAAACTGATATCGTTTTTAATGATTTAGGAATAGAGGCAAAAGGAGATTGCTATCATTATTATTATCGGGAAAGTACTGAATTGTAACCAAAGGTTTTAATACAAACAGATAAATTCAGGAAATAACCAGAATGTATCTCCCACGGGTGGAGCACCCTGCTGGCTACACAAAAATGTGTGCATGTGTGTGTGTGGGGGGGGGGGTTCTTTCACATCGATGACGGGATGTACTTCCCAATGCAATGGTGCCCTTGAAAAGTACCGGGGCCACTGTGGTCTGGAAGTAAAATCTCGGTTAGTGAGCTGTAGGAATTTAGGTTCAAGACCCGATTCCACCGTTGGAGGTCCGTTGCAGTTGAATTCGTCGGGCAAAACGCCCTCCCGCTGGTACGGCAAGGTGTGGAGAGGGGAGGGGGTTCCAGCTCATGTGCCGTCCTCGTCATCTAACCGAGGCTCAAAATTACGAGGTCCATTCCAAAATAGTTCCAGCGTTGCTTTACAACGAAACGTTAATATAACTTAATTAAACTAAATTTGTACAGTGGCCAATGATGACCTTTAGAAGAATTTATCCACAATTCCTACCAGTGTTGCTGTCCCGTCACCGTGTGCTTTTCGGCGAGTCGGAGTAGCTAGTCCAACACATTGATGGGCAATATAAACATGGTGGCAATGCTGCTGAGATGCTACTGAATTTCACCATGCCTGTAGGCTTAGCATCACAACGAGTAATTATAAAATTATGTGATAGGACAAAACAGATTAAGCCGTATACGTCGTATGGAGTTCTGTCGTATCATTTAAAGACACTTGATACCTGAGGACGTACTGTTTATCAAATTATTAAGGACCACAACCTCTCAACCTACCAGATCTGGGCGTAAGGCGTAAAAAAGAGGTCGAGGAGAAAATCGCCGTTGCAGTGGGAAGTCATTAAATCAGCCCAGCACTTCGAACAGATTTATTTAAAACTTTAATTAAGAGTTACATGCTCTTTAAGTGTTAAGGTAATGTAACCAAAAAATATAGTGTAAGAAACTGATTTCTTACACAAAAGTCTATGTACAGACTTTTGCAACCATTTCCAAAAATGGCCCACAGTTTCTTCATTAGAAATTTGTAATCAAGCTTAACGATTTGTTTTTAAAATCCTTGACAATACATGTTTAGATTTATGTTCCGGTCAATAAATCTCCATTTCACCCATTCATAAACAGCATGTATATAAATCGATTGATTGTAAATTAACTATATAGAAATGTATAATAATAAAAAACAGTTGTGAAGTGCCTCTTCAGTAACTAGATTGCACTTCTGATTTTTAAAATTCTTTCAGAAAAACTGCCTCCAAATAAAATGCCCACCCAGATCGAAAGGATAGCTTTCAGAAAAGTAAATAATCCTTCACGGTATGTTGATTTTTCTTCTCTCTCTGCATCAACATCGATTTAATTCCCAAGAAACGCCATCGCTCAAAAAGCAGCCCTATTTACGGACGCGTTATTGGTCGGGCTTGTTTACCGTCGTCCAGGACTTGTTCCATCTTTGCAGCCAAGGCCCTCTGCCTAATGGCATGGGCACCTCTGCTTTCAATCTATTTATTCCATCCGTTCCAGCAGATTTAGGAATGGCAAGAAAATGTACTATATAAAATGCATTTTCTCTTCGCTGCTTGCTCTCTTTGTATTTTATTTTCTTTCCGAAGAACGACAAAATGGAGACAAGAATTTTTGAATATTCTCTTTTTCCTTCCATAAAAGGCATTTTTGCTCTGAGAGATAGTGCCTCTTACCTGTGGAGGAGTGATGTCTTTCGAAGGTGAAGGAAGGTGGGAGGGGGGTGTCCCAGGGCTTTCCACTGCCGCCTATTTTTTATTTTTTTTATTACTGTTCTTTTTTCCCCTCTCTTTCGCATCGGGGTTGAAGAATATGCCATGGCAGCCACATAATAGGCGGCGAGACAAATTCGTTGAACTCTGATCTCATCGGCATATACATCATATATTGGGTTCCCGCCTCGAAAAACCAGGAAAGAATGTCTTCCCAGCGGAAAGCAAGTGTCCGTGTCAAGGATCGATTAGAGCCGTTTGACAGGACTTCAATTCTAAAAACTGACATGGCTCGGCTTCTTTTTTTATTATTCTTTTTTATTTTCCCCCGTTCGGTTTGTCTGGCATGGAACATGGCATAAATTGAAAAAATATCGACTTTCCCAGCTTGCTAAAAATATCACCTTCTATTCTTGGAAGCCTCGTCGTTTCAAATTTATACATAGGTAAAAAGTGAAATGAAATGTGCATGTTCTAAACGTTTAGGAATCCCTTTTGCTTATGCTTTTAAATATTTTGATCAGTTAATTAATCATACATCATTTTCAGTGCGATTTCGTATGAGAGTTGATATAATTTTGCATTTGCAAGGTCATCAATCGCAATAAATTAACATACAACACTAACAAAAGTTTTCGGAAGATGCATTAAACATGCCTCACAAGATGGCACATAATCAGTGAATATCATTCACGGTTGTTAAAAAAACAAATAATATTAATATTAAAAACGGACAGTGAATTTCAGATTATTAATGTGGTCAGAGACCATATTGGTTATAACTAATCGTAGAGAACATTTAGGCCAGAAAGGCGACATATACCAACTATATAAAACTTCCTATGACATAGAATCTATGGCTTGGTTAGAAAATGAGTCATTTTTTTTTCTTTATTTATGCAGTACACATTTTAATCATGTTTTCCTGTTATATCATAGTTAATCCTATGATTCTCAAATTCTTTTAGTTAATTTATATCCTAGTGAAATCGAGATCTTTCAAAGCACTCTTTCTGAAGATCTATCAAATAAATTTTCCAAATATTTCATAATCTTTGAAAAATGTATATAAAACCAGAGCATTACAACGCTTGATAATAGGTTTACTGAACAAACTTTTAAATGGTTCAATCAGAAAGATTGGCGTATGTATTGGTCACTATACATTTTCTTAAGGTATAAAATTAAATTGGAGTAATCGAAAACCAGAAGAAGCCACCACAAGTGCTACAGACTGTATACAATTGTATTGGGTTGTCTTTGAAATGACACGTAAAATTCATGAAATCTAGCGGAGTTTGAAGGAATAGCACCGATGAAATTTATTAAAAAATTTAAATAAAATTATATAATTCATATAAAAGCCTTGTATAATTGACGAATAAAAGAAATATATCATTAATTTGTCAGCAGCAATCATTGCTTGAATTCGCTAAGTCACTAATAGATAATAAAATAAAAAATAAAATCAAAGCCGACAATAAACCATCTACATTATCTATTATTTAAAAATTAAATAAAATTATATATTTTATAAGAACATTGTAATTAAGGAATATATGAAAGAAATTCATGACTTCTCAGCAGTAGTCATCGCTTGAACTCATTAAGTCATTAATTGATAAGAAAATCACAGCCGTCAATAAACCGTCTAACCTATCAATTATGTAAAAATGTAAATAAAATTATGTAATTATAAAAATCTTATATAACTGAGAAATATATGAAAGAAATTTGGGACTTCAAAACAGAAATCATTGTCTGAACTCATTAAGTCACTAAAGGATAATAAAATGACATTAAAAAATTGCAACCGTCTATGTTACCGATTACTTAAAAATGTAAGTAAAATTATGTGTTTTATAAGAACATTATATAACTGAAGAATATATGAAAAAAATTGAAGACGATTCAGCAAGGACCATTGCTTGAATTCACTAACTGATACGAAAATCAAACAAGTTTCACTGCCGTCAATAAACCGTCTACCTTATCAATATTTCGATATTCTTTAAAACTCTTTATATTATATATTTTGAGAAAATAACAAACTAATAAAATTATACGAAGATATCCTAGATTTCGGAACTAATGTGCCTCTCGTCATAGAAATAGAATCCTAGATTTCGGAACTAATGCGCCTATCCTCGTAGAAATACAAAAATGACTCGTATTTGATCGACTTTCCGCAGACACCAAAGCAAGCATATAGATCCGCTCCGGAACAACCTGAAGGAGAAGGTAACAAGAAGAAAGCAAAAAAGATCCATCTAAATAAACAAGCTCCCTCGGGATGAAGCGTGTAATCCAATTGCACAAAATCTCCAGCCAAGCAGATAAACCGAAATCGCTCTCTCCATCAGGTTGGGTGTCACCTAAACCTATTAACAAGGGAGAGGCCGCTCCGAATAAGGTCACTGGATTACCCAGAGTGGACAGAAGCCTCAGAAAATAATGAGCGAGAAGCCGGACAAGTTCGAGGACGAATGTCCCGAGGAGTGTCCTTCGTAGAGGGCTTACAGTGCAATGGACTTTCAAGATAATACACCGACCATTTGCAAAATAATACAAAACTGCTAGGGAAAAAAATATTTCTTTTTCAATCATAACAAGCTTTGGTCTAAATATTCCATATTAATAAGGGGAAAAAAGTTGGCTGGATAATGTATTGTAAAATGACATTACTTATAAGTATTATTTCAAAGACCATAATTTTTATTTTAGAAAAATTAGTATTACTAACGAATCCTATTTTGAAATATAAATGTTATTTAATTTACAAATAAGACCGAAAACTCTTATTGTTGCTTACATATAAGAATATGAAGTACATTTGGAATATTCTAGACCATCTACACGACTTAAAAGTTTTAAATATAGGATTAAATGCATCGCGTTTTGAAAAGAGGTAAATAAATGTCTGGATTCTCAAAGCATGGATCACAAATTTTTGCGGTTGTTTTGGAAGGAAAAATACATAAAAACGACGCTCTATTATCATAACTGTTGATAAAATATTGACATTATTATTTTCTTTATAATGATAGAAAACTTATAAGACAAAGATATTAAGTAAAAAAAAATATTTATCAACGAGTAATGCAAAATTTTCTTATTAATGTATCATAAAGGGAAAACAATTCCGTATCGTATAGAAAAAAATTATATTTGAATAAAATATTTTACAACGGCTTTATTCATCGGAATTATTTTAAAAACTCTTATTTTTTTGTAAAAAATTGTTAGATTGTCCAATATGTTTTGAATGCTGTTAATGAATGTCTAATATGTTTTGAATGCTGTTAATGCATGTCTAATATGTTTTGAATGCTGTTAATGCATGTCTAATATGTTTTAAATGCTGTTAATGCATGTCTAATATGTTTTGAATGTTGTTAATGAAAGTTTTGAAGTCTAAAGATTATTTAATTTACACACAAGAATGTAAAGTCTTGCTACTGACACACAAGAGCATAAAGCATATTTGAGATATTTCAGCTTATTCATGTGATTTACAAACCTGACTTAAAAGTTTTAAATGTAAATAATTTAGACATATCACAGTATGAAAAGATATTGATAAATGTCTGCCTTCTTAAAGTATGGTGTCCTATCACCAATTGAGATTATTCCCAATTATTTGGAAGTTGAAGAAATAATACATAAACATGAGGGTTTAGTATCATAATTATTGACATAAGCAACAAAAATCGACACTATTATATCTTTTATACAGAAACAAAAATTATAAAACAAAAATACTAAATTGAAAATAATTATTTATCAAATATTAATGCCAGGTTTTCTTATTAATTTATCACAAAAAAAAAAATTAAAAATTCTGTAACGTAAAAATGAAAATTTTCTGAACTCAAAAGGGTATTCCAAAATTTTCTGTACGCCGACAAGGTTTATTGAAAGTAAAACGCTTAAAAAATCTCAATAAATCTTAAATCTCGTACTTAAAGCTTGAGCATCGAAAACTAGTTAAAAAAATGTAAAATATTGAAAAGTAAGTACTTTTAAAATTTCATACGACAAAACATTTGCATTACGAACGAATGAAAATGCTTTGTCTTTTTAGATAGTTATATGCTTTGTTTCTAATTAAACATAAAATAATAGTTTTTTTTATTAAAAAATGCTGAATAATAAATTTAAAAAAATCGAGTCTTAAATTTTTAAAGCGAATGAAAGTGTATATATATATATATTTAAAAAAAGCAAACGAATAAGATCTGAAACGATTCTTAAGAAATTGAACTGAAAAATCTGCCAACCCTTCTCAATATCATTACCAAGCCCTTTGCAGTTTTAAAACGGTTTAATTGAATTTAATAACTAATACTGCTTATGTATTAGACAGCTTTTATATTTTGATAAAAAAATCCTCGAATTTTATTCCTTAAAGATAATATGCAATAAATATCAATAAAAGTAATTAAAAAAGGTTTTTTTTCAATGGCTTTCATTAAAAGATATCAACCAATGGAGGCAAAAAAGTCTATAATGATATATTCCAAAAGAATCGATTCGTCAAAAATCGATCATAAAAGATACGAAACTCATTTAACAGATAATTCTTTCAAAACAAAAATTCGATAATAAAAAAAAGACGAAAGCAAAAAAGATACTAAATCCATTTTAAATCAATACAACACGAAACAAAATCGCAATGAAGATTAAAAGTTTAGTTTCGTAAAATCAATCAAATATCTGGTCTTCCCATAAGTAAAACTAGATCTCGAGTGCAAATGCAAATAAAACTCTAAACAGAGCTCTAACCGATATTTGGGAAAAAATAAATAAAATACAAAAAATTACTAGATTTTATATGATACTAAAATTTATTAATCCCTTAACAAGTTTGCTTTTTATTTTCTCTTATATGATGCAGAAAGTATTGTATCTTAAAAAATTCGAACTGGAGATGGTGATTAATGTTGGGAGGTGATCACAGAAAATGTTCCTGGGAAACAGTTTAAACAAAGCTTTTTACACTCTTTTTCCATCTGTTGCGTTTATAATACAAACATTTTATTATCATTCATATTTTAGAAAATAAAATACAAAAAGAAAAATTAATATATATAAAAAAATATTTGTTAAGCCAATTTCTACTTAGGTTAACAAAAGAAAAATTTTATTTCAGTGACTTTTTTAAATAATTACAATTAATATAAATATGTATATACATATAACAGAATCAAAATAATAAGCAGCAAAAAAAAAAAAAATCCAGCCGTCTACATGCTTTGCCACTGACGGTATTTATTACTAAATTTATATCCAGCTAAATATCTTCGCAAGAATCGAACTCACATCTTTCACCTTCACTTGAAAAATACTGAAATCCCTGCATTTCGCCGATTCAGCTTCTGCCTGTTGATTTCATTTTTTATTATCAACTGCTAAAACTCTATTTAACGCATTAACAATTAATTAATAAATATTTGAAAAAAAAAACTGTATTAACATCGAATGTCATCCACTATAAATTTAAAATATGTATTCTAACTTGGGTAGATGAATAAAAATATTTTATTTACGATTGAAGATTTGAACAAGATAAATAAATAAAAGAAGAGTGTAAACTAATAGTAGGAATTGAAAAAAGAGAATTTATCAACTATGAGCAGCATCATTTGCAACTAGGATGGGACAAATACTACTAAAACATTTAAAGATAAGATTAATTTCTAGAAAGTCATATGAAATTTTTGTGGCCTCATATTTCACTATATGATCATAGGTTAAAAAAATAGGTTAAACAATAGGATAAATAATAACAATAGGATCCTAGGTTAAACAATAGAATAAGTAATTATAGGATAAATAATAACAATAGGATCCTAGGTTAAACAATAGAATAAGTGATTATAGGATAAATAAATAACAATAGGATCCTAGGTTAAACAATAGAATAAGTGATTATAGAAGTATTAAATATTTCATGAATCAAAATTCTATATCCCTCTACCCTCCAAATCAGAAGAAATGACTCCTCAATTCCTTTCGGATCAATTTCGTCCTCTTTTTTTTCAAAAGGATTCAAAGCAATAAACTCTTTGTAGGTGGCGCTGAGCAAACATACCGTTTTCTGTAGCTAGCAGTAGACTCAAAGACCGTTCTGCAAATATTGACATCCTGTCGTATTTGCCAAGGGACGGGGTACCTCGGAGAACGCGATTGGCAGCTGTCAAGTAAAGGGTTGGGGGATCACAAGGTGGGGGTCCAATCAGAAGCTTCTAAGATAACACGAATAAGGTCCTCGGCATTGGAAAAGCTAGAAACCCCGTGAACAGCAAATAGTAACTTTGGAAAATACGATACCTCGTTTTACAAACAGTGCTGAAACTTGGAACGAGCGCGATTTTTTAAATTTCAGCGAATCATATACTAGGTAAATTTATTCAATCTTTCATCATACCAAATCCTTTGAAAATGAACTTCTATTTCCACAGTTGCTTCGCTTATGTTATATTAAACTGTGAACCAGTTTTCAACCTATGCAAAGGCCAATCTGTAGAGGACTTCGGAATTTCGAGCTTTAATCAGATTATAAGGACTATTAAATAGGTGTTGTTCTTCGCTAATTTAGATATCCTCTGCAGTTTTGCGCATGCATTAGATACTTTTTATATCGTTAAAAAAGGATGAGAGGAAATACGAAAGGACGAGGTTTTTACTTCAGCAATAAGGTGAATTCAAAATATTTGAGGAATTAGGCGGTATAATAATTATTCATCTTTCTGGACACTAGCGCTAAACGAAGCACAATCATTGAAAAGTTCTAGTCTCGGGATCCTGAATTGAACAATATAAACAAAGTCGTTGCTTTTCCAAGTAACGGCTGTTATTAGTAGCTGTTACTTACGTATAAGAATGTTACAAAGTAAATTTCGACAAATTCATTATAAGCAAAGAACTTTGCTAGAATTTTTATATAATGAGTATTAAATGATATACAAATGTCGAACGTTATTATAAATGTGTCATAAGTAGAAATTTTTGCATATCAAATTGAAATGGTTAAAGAATTTGCGCAATATAAATTATTGCTTGATTGTACTGTAGAATAAGGTAAGAATATTCTAGAAAAGGCGATAACGTGTTTGTAGGTTTTTTAGTAAACATGTCCATTTTATTCTCTAAACGTAAAAGGTACTTCATAAAATTAACGCTGATTAGTGACAACCCAGAGAAACTGTTGTTAGCTTTCAATTGAAAACAAAAGAATATTCCAGGTAAAAGAGTATTTGTTTATTTTTCAGTCAGAAGAATACGCTGAGCACATATTGATGATATATATTCTTACCCCACAAAATACAATCTCATTCCATTGTACGATTTGCACAAATTACAAATAAAATTATATTTATTTTGAAATCAAGGAAATGAAAAAAAATCGTATCAATAAAAAGCTGTTAAAACGAAGTTTTACAGAAAACAAATAACAAACATAAAAGACATACAGCAATCCCGAAGCTCTAAATCAAGTAGGAAAACTTGAAATCAAAAGTCGAAATGCCCTTACAAAAATTAATCTGAATTCATAACGCAGCATTGGGCAGATCTGAGAATAAAAGTTGTATTTTCTATTTTCCTTTCTTTTCATTGGTCCAAGAAATAGTGGAACAGCCATTCAAAACACGTGTCTGAACCAGACTTGCACAATTTCTCCAAAATATGGAGCCACAAGATACTCCGAGGCAACAACTCCGCATTTAATAAATTACCTTAATTGCATAGAGAGTTCAAAGGCAAAGAATTGTGCATTTTAATTGCACATTCAAGCGTCCTTTTCGATATTGAAACGGCGTTCGGCCTAACAGGATTACACCCATCCCGGCTAATTAAAGTTCAGGCAGCCCGGAGTGATTAAAACATAGCCTTTGAAACTTTGGAGTGCAATTTCTAGATCACTCATAAACACTCTTCATTCATTAGACACAATTAGGTGAGGGAACTTCCTAGAAGAAGCGACTGGAGTGTCACAAAATCAAGCCCTCCGGTGGTCGCCCCGGCAACGGATAGCCCTGCGAAAAGCTAATAATAAAGCGTCATTTAAGCAGCTAATTGTTTATTAGCACCCCTTCGCCACCGCCCTGCATCGTCCAGGGGATAGCGGCAACCTCCTTTTGTTCCTCCTCCACCTCCGCGGGAAGAGGGGGTGGAGGGTGTTAATTGTCGTCTGCAGTAGATTCGTTAATTGTTTGCCTCTAATTAGTTAAAGGGAATGGGGTGGGAACAGACGAAAAGCAGATGCGAAGAATGCATTTTTGTCTTTTTTGAAACGTCTTCTCTTTTGCAAGAATGAAGAGGGGGACGGTTCTGAAGAAGGATGCTCCGTCGGGAATGCCAGACGATTCGTGTTGCGTTGACAAGATCCAGGAGAAGAAAAGAAGAAATGGAATGCAATGCCATGGTAAACTTAAGATAGTAATTTTTAAGACAGGAATATGGGTATATGCAGCCGTAGTAATAAAGTATAAATAATAGTTACGCTGTATTTGTAACTCAAATGAACTTATTTCTACAATTTGCCTTATCATTAATTTTTTCTCATCAAAGAAACTTTCCGAGATTCCTAGCTGAAGCAGAAACGCTACTTTAAAATATGTTGCCATGTATTATATTTTCTCTTCATCGAATAATTTAATAATAACAAAGAAATATAGCAAAGGTTTAAACAATAAAAGGTTAAAAAGAAAATATTCATATATTAAAGCAAGATATTCAGAAAATAAAGTTAAAACCAAATAAATAAATAAATAAAAGAAATGATTTAAATGTTAATTAACTCCGTATCCACCCCCACACAATGGAAAGCATTCGATTTTGTCGATTTTTTTAAAAGCAATTTTGAGTCATGGCAAGAAATGATTTTAAGAAATATTTCGACGTATTAGTATTTCGCGAAGGGTGGAATATATGCACAAACTTCAGTTATAGATCCAATTTTTATATTTAATTGCCTAAGTCTAAGAAATTTTCAGAGAAAGAAAATGCGAATAAACGCTATGGAAAAAGAATGATAATAGTTTTGAAATTATAGTCAGAGATATTACAAATGTTTAGTATATCCAATTAGTCACTAGTGGTCAGTACCATCCCGTCGAAGGAATAATTTTCGGGCATTTAATAATCAGAATGGTCTCTTCAAAACATTCTTGCATATTCTCTTTTACATTAGCCATGCCAGAAAACGCTTTACATAGTATTGGCATACACTAGTTATAAAATAATAACTTTTCACGAAAATTTAAATTTTTATTAAAACTATAATGTCATCCTTGGCGAGTTATTTGATGATTAATCCTTGCTATGCATTTAGTAGCGTCCGTAAATCGAATTTGTGTTTTAGTTTTTTTTTCTCAAACTATTGAGACAAAAATTAGATATAAAACTGCATTTGCAGTCAAAACTTCACATCAAATTTGATACATTTAAGTCACTTAATTTTTGACCTATCGCATTTACATATTTCTGAAAATATAGATAGACAGTGAACCAGCAATGGGATTTCACTTAAAATTTGTGCCTACACTAAAATTGTTAAATCTATGTAAAGAATTTTTATTTATTAGCTCTCTTCATTTTGTAGTTATTGCTTTAACTTATATGCAAACGACGGGCTTCCTCTGAACAAATTTAATCAAAACTTGACAGAAATTTGCAAATTTAATGTAAAGACTGTATAGGACAATCATCTAGATCAAAGCACGTACGAGTTATTTTTGTCATAGACAGATGTACGGACGTTTTCTAAAAATTGCTTTTTTTTTTAATTCAGGGAGGTTTAAAACATGGAGATTCGTCAGAATCTCTAGTTTAAATTTTTTTGACGATTACTATACATTCTCTATATATATGATGAAGTAAAAATGCTCCACCAAACCGTACATACTATTTGTATTCTGAGACATTAAGTCACATCTCTTTAAAGTAATGTACTTTTGATGAAATAAATTTGATAAAATTGTGTCAGATCATGTGGTTAGACCCAGAGAAATTCATATAAATCTAAACCATATTACAGAATTTTAATGGGTAATTTTTTTCAGCAAGCAAGCCAGTTCGAAAATACGCAGTTATTATGAACAAATTTTTACTTCAGAATGCATCAAAGTAAAAATATAGTTTTATTTGATTAAAACTGGAAAAGATCCATCAAGAGATCAGCGTGGAACTCTTTTTCAGAGATCTACCATTACCGAAAAGGCACGTCTCAATAATCACAACTGTTATGGGCAATCATCTGTTGCTCAGGGTTCCTTTTTAATGGACTTCATCTTGTGTGACCGTTTTCATTATCCGCCAAAATCTTAATACGTGATCCGCATGTGTGCATCGAAGACATACTATTTCATTATTGCAAAGCTCTTGAATAATGAAATTGTATGTCTTAAGAAGAAAAAGCAGCTACCGGCAGCCCTCTTGTAAACGAGTAAGGGAAGTTTCAGGGCCAGAGATCAATTTGCGATAAAACCTTTCGATGATTGATTAACTGATCGAGTGGACTGCCCTTTTCCCTCATGCAGAAGCACGGATTTTTACTCACAGAATAAAGACACAAATCTATAAATCAGTCTGAGCTCTTTTACTGCATTTGGTAAATGTCATAAAATACGCAAATAAATACATATTTAATAACAGATTTTTACAGTCAATTGGCAACTAACATGCAGTTACGATACACAGATTTTAAAGCCGTAACGCACAGACTTGTGAAAAGTACGTACAGTACTAGTAAATCTTTTATAGCTTGTTAAAAATAAATGCAATGTTGATGTAACTGGCGAACTTAAAGTTTAATGTCGACTACAAACCTTGCATATTATTTCCGAGTACAGAGTAGGTGTTTTATTCTTACAATAGTATTTTTTTTTTCTAACAGCAATATTAGTATCAATGTGTGTTTTTTTCGAACAGTAATATAAGTTTCAATCATATAAATGAGCTTAAAAAAACTAGTCTGAATAATACATAATTTTTTCATCTCAATTTTAATATGTTGTCTGTTTCGTTGAATCAAATGAAATTCACACTTACAAATTAATTAATTCATATTTATTACTAATTAGGCGATGAATCTTTATAATAGTTATGAAACGGCAAAGGAGAAATATTGTTAATTAGGATTCGAATTCACAGACAACGAACGTTTTCATGATTTTTAACTTAATTCATCAGAAAAATTCATCTTCATTATGATACATATCAAACAGTACTAAACAATATTATTCAGCTCTTTCAATTCTAATATGCTTTATCAATTCTATAATTCTATAATGCTCTTTCAATTCAGATATTTACTATTTAAATGCAGTAATAAACAATATAATACACTGAGAACTGAAACACATATTTACTACTATTATATTTAAGCTTTATTTAAATAATTTTCCAGTTTCTGATGGAATCTTAACATAAATAAGAATCTTAAAAATGTTTTCAAATTTACTGCATAGTTTTGGAGTAAATAGTTCATTTACTTTCTGTAAGAAAACTATAAGGACTTGTAAAATTATTATAATTCTGTAAAGAAAAATCTGACAAATCCAGTTCATCTTTTTCCATGTTATGATAGTTAATTTACAGCAATAATAGTTCAATCTACTGTCTATCATGTTTTAGTTATGGATTCTTTATGCTTTTAATATTAGAGTAAATGTATCATAAGTCAAAAGGGGATATTTCTTTGCCTTTCTGGTAAATATATTCATGTATTATTAACTATATGGTGTTAACGAACATAGTTATGAAACTTATTAAAATGTCTTTGGCGATTAATCTGTAAGCTGAGATTTATACACAAATTCTAGAAGACCGAACGTGAATTTTTAATGCATTTTTTCAACCTATTAAAATGAAAATTTGATACGGAACTACAATAGAATCATGAACGACATTTCATATATATCAGTTATCGAGTTTGCTCTCTTATGAAAATACAAACCGACTTAGTTCTAAATTTGATATATATCAGCACTTCAGATGTTAAATCTGAGTATCAAATTTTATACATCTAGCTCTCTTTGTATTGTAGTAACTTTGTTATACTCAGACAGCAGCACAGACTAACTTCTTCTGAATGCATTTCAATCAAATTTTAATAAAAATCTACAATTTCTTAGTAGTGACCTAGTGACAAATTTCATTTATCTATCTTTTATTTCATTTCAGATTTTTCGACTTATCATGCGAGCAGAGAGGCCGCCATTTTTCCAAAAACGTATTTTTAGAAATCGGGGAAGTCTGAAACACGGCTATTTGACAGAATCTTGAGTTATATGAGAAAGCAAAAATAATCAAGCCATAAATTATTTACCTCGATTGGGATAGAATCAGCACACTTTTTTTAAAGATAACAAAGATGTTAAAACACTTACCTGTAAAGAAAGAAAAAAAGATAATTAGTTTATAAGTTTCAAATGCAAATAAATAATAAAACAAAAGAAAATAGTAAATTAATTATTTTACATATTTCAAAGAAAAGTTTTTTTTTAAAAAAATCCAATAATCACTCCCTTTTCTAGAGCAAGCGATATATAACTCACAAAATAAAAGTAGATTCGGAAATTTAATTTATGTATTCAATCACTTTATGGGAAAATACCGGGTGCTTATAATAATAGTTCTACATTAAAAAGAAATCTACTGGACCAAATGATATCATAATTGTTTGTTCGTTAATTGTTTAAAGGAGGCCATGGGAATTTCTTTTTCAGAAGAAAAGTTCAAAACTTACCAGAATTTAAGCTGGTAAGTTTGCAGGAGGAATT
Source organism: Argiope trifasciata (assembly GCA_026543055.1). Classification (NCBI taxonomy): domain Eukaryota; kingdom Metazoa; phylum Arthropoda; class Arachnida; order Araneae; family Araneidae; genus Argiope; species Argiope trifasciata. The sequence goes on from JAPMOQ010044464.1 coordinate 185,080, forward strand.
GGAGCTGTATGCAATGGTGGTAGGAATATAAAATTGGACACGGAAGCATCGATTCAAAATGAGATTAATCGCTTCTGAAACGTGTTACAAAGTATGATCAATGTCGCGGCCACCATTTTCTGAAAGCGAATGAAATTGCGTTACTGCATTCTAAGCATTAACTGTTAGCATATCAAAGGAAACGTTAGCAAGTATCGGTGTATTGCTTCTTTCAGCTCAGCCAAATTGTTAATATTATCGCCATAAGTAGTGCTTTCTGAGATAACACAAATTGAACAGGCTTTGTAACACATTTCAGTAACAATTAAACGCATTTGAATCCGGTGTCTTCATGTCACATAAGTGACACTTCCCCCTGGTAGTGAGTTTTTGAACCCTTTTCTTTTATGCAGAAACGAAATGTGCATGATCTCCTTTAAATTATTAAAAAGTTTCATAACATTTTGTCAGTAATTTTCCTTTTCTCGCCAGTTCAAAGTGGGACTTTAATTATAACCGCTATGTTTATTATTACACTTACAGCCAGTTTTTTTTTTTCTTTACGGTTTTCTTTACTTTTTCGTATTCGAAGTGCACAAATATTTGAAGCAAGCACGTACAAACAATATAAAATTGCCCATTCAGTCAATCATTTTACTGCTTTTATTTCCAATATGAAGTGAAATAAGCAAGGAGTAACTTTTTGAGGTTCAATGAGGGATAAACAAGTTATTTAAGTGTAAATAAAATTTAGGAATAAATAGTAAATAAATTTTGAGAATATATTCATGTTTCAATATTTTGCATATGATCCAGCTGAATTTACGTTTGTTTTGCATATAAAGGTTACATTTCCTTAAAAAATCATAGAAATGATTACATGAAAACAAAATAAAATAATTAATATACGTTGGAAACGGCATCAAATTAATATGCATTTAAAATTTTTAAAAAATTGAAGGTTTAAAAAATTGAATAATTTAAATGCATGGTAAAATTTTAATACCATATGGAAATGTAAATACTTTTGGATGATGGTTCTCTTCCAATAAGTCAAGGAGAGTCAACACAGGTTTTTTATGGGCTGAAATGTGTCTCTTAATCCAGATATATATTAGAAAATTCAGCGTGTATAAATTGGCATAAGAGAAATCTTACCCCACAGAAACCTGCATTTGGAAGTATATGAAAGACGACATACTTCATCGGTGGCGTTGAAAGTGTTAAGGGTAATGAGAGTAATAATTGATTACAAAAACATTAAAAGCAGGGCTAATTAAAGCACGGCTTAAAATATGGTGAACTGTAAAATATGCGAGCCATAAGGTGCACATAGGTCCCTGTGACCGAACAGTAGGTGCTTGTGGGTGAACTGAATGCACCCTATACGAAAGTGAATTAATATAACATCATTCCCACACATAGGTAAAACTGGCCACAAGCTATAAAAGGTTTCATGTAATGTAATTTAGTGTTGGTGAGTAAATACCAGTTTCCCGCCACAGAAAAAATATTCGTCACGCAATGGATTTTTTGCATCACAATATGGTACTCTGCGACTAGAAAAAGAATAGTCACTTCTTGCAGCAATAAAACCTAGGACAATCTACTAAAATGCGAAAAACTTCACTAAATTGATATACAATTTAGATGCTTCATCAAATAAATGTCTACTAAGTTATGCTCACTAAAAGAAGATGAATGGTAACTTTGAATATTTATATGGTTTTCAAGATCTATCCCTAAATGGCAGCATGAAAAATAATTGATAAAAATCGAACAGCTCCGAAAAACGGTGGAAATAAACGAGATCAAAAACAAATCAAACGAAAAATCAATCAAAAATATTCCTCTGAAATGTCGTCCATCTCCTTCACAGATAAACAAAAACATCCCCACTTCTTCCCAAATCAGCCCGTATAAAAATGGACAGCTGCGAGAAGAATTTATGCTCATCATCATTCTGGATTTATTCGGATGTTTTTCCATCCATCATTGCGAAGAACCAAAGCAATTTAAATGGAAAAGGGGGTAATTATTTTCGTATCACGTTCCATTACTTAAGAATGGCAACAGCGCTTTGATGAATGGTGGCCGCGAACCTATTAGAATGGGTTATCGTCTGCTGAAGTGCGAGTGAAATGAAGCGAAAAGGAAGGTTTCCCAGATAGTCATCTCGGACCATGGTGTGAAAAACACGACGCCGGCTTTTATTGGAGCTTAATAGATTTTTCGCGCTGGCTAGTTCTTGGATGAAGCGACGAGTATCGATAACGGATGTTAATTTTTGGATTTAAATAGGCAAAGTAGGTAACTGCTTAGAGCCTCCGTAATTTTGAGATCCTTGTAGGTCTCGATATTTTTGTGACAGTCCCAAAGTAATATAATTTTGCATTTTCATTGAATTTGCAAGGACCGTGGATTCCATTGTATTCAAATCAAGCATTGTTTAAATTTTGGAGCATTGAACTATGGGCATTTCTTATAAACAAACCTTTTCAAGATTTATATTATATTGCTATACAATTTTTAAATTTATGTTAACCCTACAATTTAAAAATATCAGATCCCATAGTTAGTTAGTGTTTATAATGTGTTAAAAATTTAATCATTTTTTTTGCCATTGTAGGAAAAATTCTGCTTTATATATATTCCCAAGTTTTTAACAAGTTTAAATTTAAATTTTGTAATTATTATACATAATATATTGAAAACATATATTGTGAACTCGTTATGCAAGTTAATGTTCTGCTATTTCAATTTTAAAAAATTTGCTACTCAGAATTGTTTATATGAAACTAAGAATAAACAAGGAAAAAAATTCTCTTTGGAAGTTGAGAGGGTAAAAAAGTACTCCTAGATTTGCATCTCCTTAGAGCCCCTAAGGGGCTCTAATCTTTTTATTGTGTTTTAGTGAACGTTCTTGCCTATGATACATGATGCAAAACATTGTACAGTAGAATACCCCAAAACATGCTTATTCTATGCATTTTGGCAAAATAGCGCAAGCGCATGTATTTTATTACACTATCTAATGTTTTTGACCTCCCTGAGCTCGAAAAGCACATTTTTGGAAAATGAGCGCTTGTCTGACAAGGATAGCTCAAAAACACATTAAACCAGACAGTTTTTGTATCAAATTTGGAGATATCTATCAAATTTTAAGCAAAGCATATTCACATTAAGTCTTCCGGCTATTAGAATCCAAATTAACACTATAACTATAAAATAAAGATATATAGATAGATAAAATTCGGCACATAATTTTAACACCTACAGTATAGACACCTATAAATTTTTGAGCCAAATTCAACAAAGGATTGATAACCTGTCGAAAAAACTCGCAATCGTGATAACTAAGAAATGCAGACTTAAACTTACCAAATCTAGCAGGGGATTTTGAACTCAACTGTAATTTTGTATCAAACTTTTGTGCCAGTCGGTTTGAAAAAACGCAACTAAAACAAAAATTTGATTTTCGAATATTATTAACCAAATGCCACGGTTTAATCACCAAAAAACTACCCTGGTATCACGCGATAGATTCAATAAAAATGCTTAACGTTGATATTTCGAAACTATTGTGCGCCAATGCCATGTAAGGCATTTTTTAAATAACATTTTTATAAGAGAATATGCATGAAACATTTTCAGGTCAATCCCACTGGCGATTCCCTTTATGACTATAACATAAAAATTTTAATTAGTTTTATACAATAGTCCTTCTTAAATGATGATCAAGAACTCCTCAAAAGTGTCCAAATTATAAGACTACAAAAACTTAAGAGTAATGACCATATAAAAAATTGCATTCATCCAGCTCAAACTTCATTTATTTATTTGTCATGTTCACAAATAAACATATATAATTCCAAGAATGTGCTTTGCGAACTCAAGAAAGCCAGAAGCGTGGAATTTGTCAGATTTCCCAAATTCCAGTTTCTTTTAGATTACAGTATTTATTCTTTGTATAGTTTCTATACGACAACGTAAAAATTAATTATTAAATATGCATCATATGTATAAAAAAACTGTGCTGAAGTAAAACTGATATCCCTTCTTAAAATTTAAAATGGCCAAAAAACTAATTTTATGCAAAAATATTTCTTAATATAATTAATTTTAATTATTTTTAATTTATTAAAAATCTATTAAAATTGTGAAAGATTCATTAATAATGAGTATGCATGATTGAAGAAGAGATTAAATATTATTATGCTTGATTATGTAACATATAGCGTAAATCGTGTCTGATTATTTTGAATAACATCGTAATTTTTCAGCAAGACGTAAGGCAGAACAATGCCACTAGCCTAAAAACAATATCATTAAAAAAATCTCCACAACAAATATTCCTATGAAGATAGCAAAAACTGTCTACTCAACAGTGCCGAAAGTTACGACCAACAGATTGGGAACGACAGACAATTGACTTTCATCAACGAACTCGCGTATATTTTATTTGATGATAAAGTGAATGTTCCCCTACTACGGGGCTTAACATACTGATGGCAGAAACGCATCAGGTCTCATGATGTATGGCTGTGAATCAGTGTTTATGGGTAAGCCCATAAATGCAGTAAACATTTAGGGTCAATCTAGATGTTGACGTTGCAGGGATGATGAGATGGATATGATCTAGAGGGTGATGAAGGATCAAGTAATAAAATTAAGAAAAATATAAGAGAACAGCGAAGTTCTTGCTGGAATTATGGCCATTAGCACATCAGTTTACTGTTATTATATACGTCTCTCAAATTATCCTTCAATATTTCTTCTGTCAATTTATACCAAAGGAGAGAAAGGTCAAATGTATGGGAAAATTAAATAAATAAATTCGGAGATTTCATATTATATTATATATGAAACTAATGAATAGTATGTCAAAAGAGAAACTAACAATCTAAATTTTTTTCACTAAAATACCAATTAGAATCTAACTGTATTTTACTTAAATATTATGTCAGGGATTATCAAGCTTTTTCACCTCCATATCTCATAGTCCTCATTTCTCAGTAACTTTTGATGCCAATATTTAAAGGATTTTATTTTCTTATCCATAGCAGTAATATAGTAGGTAATTAAAAATAATGACACATTAATTTCTGGTTTTAAACAATAAGTATTCATCAAAAAATCATGTATTTTAATGAAAAATAATTTCGATTTAATTTTTAATCTTGCTTCATGATGCTTAATTCATACGAAATACGTAATTACCAAAATACGAATACGGGTTAATACGAAAATTAGGTGCAAAGGATAACCAAAATGATTTGGGTTGACAAATCTAGGAATATATCAGCCTAATAGCAATTTTTTTAATCAGAATGAGTATAAGACCAATATTGTCTTTTTATAAAAGCTATATCTGCAATAAATATTAAATCCTTTTGGTAATAGGTTAATATTCTCTCTCTTTTACTATTAATTAACAGGCTCACGTGTTTAAAGCTACGTGTTAAATCTTCATTTTTCAAGACGGGAAATTAAAATTCTATAAATTGTCTTTTCGAATTCTATTCTGAATACGTTTTTTTTTTTTTTCTTTTTATAACTGATTTCACGTACTCTTTAGATACCTACATAAATTTAAAGCCTGAGCAAAAGCAAAAATGTGATATAAACATAATTTAAAATTAAAAATATTGGCTAATTTCCACTTACCGGGCGGAACATAGTTCCAATATCAGGCGTTTTGAAATATTGATAGATTTAATACAAGTCATTAAAGAAAAACGATTAAACTGCACCAACATCTAGCAAAATTTTAAGTGAAACAATAACATATACTTTATGTTCTTCCAGGAATGGTAATGTTATTCATGGGCAATACATCAATTAGAATTCTACATTGATTCCATACATTAACTTTAATTGCAAGTTGAAATAATATTAAACAAGTCACTTTTAAATTTAAATGTTTGTAAATATGTATGTGACACGTGCTTACAAATTATTCATATCTCCATTCTAATTAAGACACATGGAATTATTCACTCAAGTTTAAAAGCTTTCTTACAGTAAAGAGTCTCCCTAGGAATCTGTTTTAATTACCCATTCTACATTTGACTACCTTACCCTGGAATTGGCGACAAAGTTGGCGAGGATTCTTATTTCTGAGAGGCTTAATAAAAGCGCAACATTACAGAAGAGTGTGCTAAACGGTCTTCTCTTCCAACGGAAGGTCCATTACTCCAAAATTTGCATCTATTCAAATGAGCTCCTGCCGCTGTCCGATAGCGCTTTAATGGGCTTGGCTCTGTCACGTGGCAAAAGAAGCGACACATCTTTCGTAAGAATAGAATCTTTCTTACATTTGGAATTGATGTTATCTGGGAACTTGAGCATATGGCAATCATTTCGACTTCGAACTGCTGCATAAAAATAAATGCAGTAGAACTCGAATCCCTATTTTGCATTTCGAAAGAACAGTAAATTATTTATTTCAAATTATGAAATAGAGCATGGTCGACTGGAAATTTAGTCAAAGTCTTTTGGCTTGCTTCTTATTAAATTTAAGACAGCGTATCATTAAAAAAAATTATTAATAGTATGATGATCTAAATAATATGCAATATTTTCAAAAGTTTCCAGTCTACGGAACAAGCAGATTCTGTCTTTAAAGATTGATTGATTTCTACAAAGATGATTACTTCACATTTACAAAAGAGCTTTGTTTTGATGCTAGAAGATATTTTTGATGATGGATATAAATAATTATGAAGTGTTGTAAAAAGCCAAGAATCTAAACCTAAATTGCAATGTTTTCTGACCAAGCTTCTAAATGACATCAGATTTACGCAATTGGACCGACAGAGAGGGATTTAGCATTCTAAAAGTACACACTAGGCAATAATAACAATGGCGAGTGTAAGAGGCGTTAAGTGAAATTTCGTTCCGATTCTTATCAAAGGATAATGCAGCCCGTGGCAAGATATTTTTTCTTCATTTCATTTTACTAGTCTTCAAAAGGTTATAATATTTCTTCTCCATGGCGCCCCGGAAGACATGATACGGACATTTATGCCAGCCACCCCCTCCTTTTTTTCCAAAATTATCACACCTACATATTGGATATACTCGGTTTATTCTCAAGCACCTACTTTTCGGAGAAAGGGCAACTGTCATTTTCCTGCCACATCAAATTGATAGTCAAATTTTGATTGAATGCCCAGCTTTTGACTCCTATCGCCACCATTTTTTTTATTCATCAAATGTTATTCTCCCAGAATTGCTGGGAAGGAATTATCATCCAAACATCTTTAAATTTTTAATTGCTATGCACATTTTACTGCACTCAAATTTGTTTTTATGCATTCCCTTTTTATGCGATTTTTTTTATTTGTGCGTATTGTTTTTGTGAGATCTCATAATTTAATTATTGAATCATCATATCTTATGTTTTAATTATTGATCTCATAATTTAACTGACAATAATTTCCAATGTCAACGAAAAAAATGTGCAATACAATATTGCGATTGAATTTTTGGGTAGCAATACAAAAAATGCATTGACCGCAAATAAACAAAGGACATCTGCATCGTGTTATTTATAGGTACTTGAAGTTTTATGTAATTTTTTAATGCGTTTTCTTTTACGCGGTCCTTATCCACAGCACAAAATTAGGTTTGAGTGTATATACTTAACTTAAAAAATTTCCATTTTTAATTTTAAAATAAAGATGTCATTATTTGTCTTCATCTGTTTTAGCGTTTTACATTAATTTATACATGAAAATATATAATTTTATAAGTTTCAAACATGAACAATGTCCTACTTTTTACCATAGGAATGGTGCAGTATGGCCAAGAATTGCCCTTGTGCCAAAAAATCCAAATCAACCAATAAGCCCACTTTTCCTCCCTATCACTCCACCACTTATTTACCATTGCATTTCTTTCGCATACTAAATTTTATTTCTCTAAATTGTTGAACTTTAGTAATTATATTAGTGTGAAGGCAAAAATTCAGACTGTCAGATGGGCTTGTTTCAAACTTTAAATGGTATCTGTTCTGCTAAAGAATAGTGAAGTTCTGCTGATAGGATGCTGAAACTGTGAGGCAAACATTATTCATCTATCATATCATATTATATATGTTCCGTAGTTATCGTGTTCATCAGTTTTTGTTTCAGTCTATCTGAAACAAAAACTTCATGTAAATGGATTTCGTTCACAATTTGATAGGTGCAATATCTACCAATTTGTTACAGAAGCCACTCATCAAATTTCATCAGTTTATGTCAAAATACTTTTTTGAATTATGGATAAATAAAGAGATAAATACAAATAAATAAAGAGATAGATAAAAATAATACATTATTTCCAAAATTTATGTATGGACTCTGAGAAATCTGACAAGTGAAAATCTGATAAAACTTCAAGGTGGATTTTTTTAAAGAATTCTATATTTGCTTTTGTCATTATACTTTGAATGCAATATTTTTTCTTCGTATACGAGAAGTTTAGGTTAGTTATATTAACATCCCGGTTTGAAGCAAAACTAGGGCTATTTATGACGGACCTCGTAATTTTGAACCGTGTCAGATGACGTTCGTATACGAGCTAATAAAAAGGGTGAAGTTTCCATATACAAAATTAATATAGAATAGTAGGCTGAAAATTAAAAGCAAAAAATATCGAAACTGATTTAAATTATATAACTATTTTACCTTTAAGGTTTTGCCAATTTCAACAAGTGTTTAATGTAATTATATTTTTAAATATCTTACTGTTAATAATTTTAAAATGACATTTTTTTTTGAATTTCTAACTGCATGATACAAATGCTCAATAAATTATAAAAAGAATGAGGCGAACAAGAAAGGGGGAGGGCGGAGGGCATACAATTAAATGCATTAGCTTCAGTTCGAGATTAGCTTTAAATTTTTAAGTGGAATTTTACAGAAAAAGTTTAAATCTCTGATGAAAATATGTTCTTCGTATAACATCTTGCAGATTACATTGAGCCTTCTTTAATTATAAGTTCCATTCTTCATGAAGTATCGTAAACCGGGTGATCCAAAATTCCGGATGATCGTTAAAAATGAATAATTCGAAATCGAATAAAGATAAAAAGATGCGGTTTGCACTAAACGGATGGAAAAGAAGTCGGGTTTTGTGTGGCAACGAAACAAGAATAGTTCTGATGTCGACCGGCAGATGGCGCTGGTGGATTTCTAATGTAGAATTATGCCCAGCAACAAACGATATAAAATTAGAGACTGCATCATAGCCCTTTTAGTTAAACTATATTTTAAGAATTCGGAAGGCATTGTGAGCATGACGCTTCATAAAGGGTATGCGAGATAGCAAAGGATCGTCTTCTGCATTGAACAAAATGATGTAGAAATTTGATGCTGCAGGTTTTCTGGTGTCTTGTCCAAGAAGTGGACGTCCCTCAGCAGTCGTTGCTATTGCCAAAATAGAGAAGCAGACGGTGCAATCCTGATGTGCATCCCGGCTGTTTCTATACATAAGGACTGCTCGAGAAGTTTTAAAGCAGACAGAAGTATCGTATGGAAGGGTCTGGAGAACACCGCGAATAACTCTGAAACAGTATCCCTACAAGTTGCAACATATTAAGGAATTGAAACCTCCTGACTTCGACTCTCGCCAAGATTTTGGGAATTGGGTATTCAATAAGATAGAAGAGCAGAAAGTCTGTCTTCACATTGTGCTTTGGACAAATGAAGCGCATTTCACGCTCTCTGTAGCTATTAACGCCCACAATTGTAGAGAGTGGACCACAAAAAAACCCACATGCACTTGTTGAGGAAATTTGCAACAGCCTAAAGTGACAGTTCGGTGTAGCTTCACTGCTGGTTTCATAATAGGTCCTTGACTTTTTTGGAAAAAAAAACTCAGACGGGTTTCAAACCAGTTTCTGTCACTGGTCAGCGATATGCAGCACTGTTACAGAATAACATTATTCCTGAACTGCATGCAATACAGGCACACCAAGGAAGATGGAATACCACCTCATATTGCTCAGCTTGTGGTACGCCTGCTACACTAAGCATTTGGGAAGGATCACATTATAAGTTGATTCTTTAACCACTCATGACCTCCAAGATCTCCCGATCTGACCCCCAGTGACTTTTGGCTTTGGAGATTCTTGAAGTCGAATGTGTACCGCAATCTACAGGCATCACTAGCAGCACTGAAAGATAGATGTCATCCGTCAAAATGAGTCAGCCAAAACGTAAGAAATGCTACTAAATGCTCTGAGCGGGTGGTAACTTGTCTCAAAGCTATACTTCTAATGATGGACAGCATATCGAACATTTAACTAATTCACTGTGATTAAGCTCACTTAAAAGTTACCAATTTTTTTTTTTTTTTTTTGAAAATCATCTTTTGGTGAAATAAAAAGTATAGCGCCATCTGCTGGTCGCCAATAAAGCTACTTTTGTTTCGTTGCCACATAAAACCCGGCTTCTTTTCTGTCCGTTCAGTGCAAACCTCATCTTTTTATCTTTATTCGCTTTCGAATTATTCATTTTTAAAGTTCGTCCTGACTTTTGAATCACCCGGTGCATGATATTTGAAGTTACAAAATTATGGACAATGAAAACTTCTTAAGAATCTTAAACTTCTGAAACTCGTCAAAAAATCAGCTTCATTAGAAATATTCTATTGAAAATTTTCAACCCAATGGAAATTTGTTTCAGTAATATTTTTAGAATTTTATTGAACTAATTTACCATACTATTCGCAGCGTTTAATACAAAAAAAATTAAGCCTAATTGGTGTCATATATACAAAATTTCAAATAAGGAAGAAATTTATGTATAGATATATAAACATTTTTTTCATTATTTTATCTAACATACAATAATATTAGATGTCATACGTATGTCTTATGTTTCAGATACTTCACATGCAAGCATAAATCATGATTTTTTTTTCAGCTTGGCATCAAGATTATTCACTCTATATCTCATATAATATCATATTCCGACTAACATTAATTTTTAATTCCCATCATGCAGCTCCAATAATGAAAGGCAGATGGGAAAAAAGGGGGATATTCAAATGTGTAATTCCTTCTTTTAGAGGAAAATAAATGCCGTAAAAAGAGAAGACAAAAACAAAAGGGTGGAATATATATAATAAAAATAGAAAAACCCGCCTTGAATAATTTCTCGTCTCTTTTGTTCCCACTTTCGTATTCACCTTTTTCTTCCCACCCCCCTAGAAAGTTGACAGCGCAGACGTTAAAATGTCGTTTGAGTGTTCAAATTGAAGGGACTTTGTTTTTATTGAAGAAATTGCCTCCGGCCCGAAGTTACGGTGCCAGCGGTGGCAATACTGTAGGAGGCTCCCGAGGGATGCCGGGAAGGCTCATAGAATCTAATCGCATTGTCCAATAAGCGAACGTCACTTGGCACAGACACTTCCCGCTCTTTTATTTATTCTCAATGCTTTTTTCCCGCTTTTTTTTTCTTTTTCTTTTTTCGAATCTCTTTTGGGATCTGCCGACTTCTGTTTTCTCCAGCAGTGAAATCGAAGAACCGGAGTTTCAGCTGATGATTCGATCGTGGCTTCTAGAGCCCCTTTTCTTGTTACGTCTTTAGAGGTATATTTGCTTGTTATTGTTCTTTTTTTCTTCACAGGTAAATCTCTGTTTATTCTCAAATGGAAAAAGAGATTCATTTTAATTTTATTTTATGTCGATTTATCTTTAATGGATGCGATGGAAAAAGAATAAAACTTAGGACTTATTGAAATTCGCAAAAATAAGAAGAAAAAAAAACTGCTATTCTTTTTTAAAAATTAAATTTATGCTTCTTCAACTTTCTCCTTTTTTTCCTAGTATAATAAAACCTTTTTTTGAAAAAATAAGCATTTTTAAAGACTTAAACGACATCAAAGTTTCAAGATTTTTTTATTTGTAATTTTTTTTCTCTCCTTTCAGTATTTTATTTTCTATTTTAATATCTTGATGAGCAGTTATTTCCTTTTAAGCTTCTTATTCATTTTATCATTTTTAAATGCACTTCTTAAAATATTATATGTGTGTGCATTTTTTCCCCCTAAAAATGTGTATTAATCTGTTAAACAATTTTTGTCAGCAAGTGTATAAACATTAAAGAATATTTATTGGGTTGTTCGGAAAGTCATTTCGTATTTTTTTGTCAAAATGAAAAGAAATTTTCGTTTAATGAATAAATTATTTATTAAATTATAAAATTGCCATTCTGGTCTAATACCTTTTGCCATATTTTGGTAGTAACATGATTACACGCTCATAAAAGTTTTGGTCTTTGCTGTAAAAAAAAAACTGATCGAGGTGGTTTTTGGCCTCCTCATTTGAAGGAAAAATTTTGCAAATCAGTTCTGGTACTGATGTACTGTTAACACATCTTCTCCACACATATTGGCTAATTTATTTCTGGCTTGAACAGCATTTTTACCTTTTATAGCAAAAAAGAAAAAAAATGACGAAAATGCTGTTTATTGCTCTCCATATTTAAAAGGGCACCATCCAAAAACTACTGCGAAGAATCAGCTGCACTTTTTCACACTCAAGCCTTGCTATATCAGCTCTTAAAACATAAAATGATTTTGCGGTTTAAGTATGAAATTGGGTGCGAAAAATGCAATTAAATCCTTTGTCAGGAAAAAACGAAATTACTTTCCGAACAACCTAATATTAACCTTTTCCCCCCGGAAAACTTTAGTTGGAATTGAACAATACATATACATTTAGGATATTTAGAAATAAGAAAGAAGAATCAATTAGGGACCAACAGAATTTTTAGTTCAATATAGTTATTTAACCCCTCTGTCGTTCGTGACTCATCTACCGCATTCAAGTGAAAGTTTAAAGCGCGTTTTAAGTATTCTTCTACATTTGAAAACCTTTAAAAGTTCAACAACTCTTTGCAAATTTTTACTTATTTGAGTTTTTATTTTTGTTTGCTGTAATGCGGTGAAAAACAGAGAAAAAATGGAAATTTTCGTGAACAGAAGAGGACGGCTATAGGGTTAATAAATTTTTATTGAAATTTTACAGAATCGCATTTATCATTTTCATCACACGATATCATAATCCGTAGTTTAAACTAGCACAAAAATTATTTTTTCATTATTTATTATTTGTTTGTTCTCTTTCAGTTACATAAAAATTCATTTTTTTTTTTTCAGAAAAAAAGGGGATTAAAGAAAAGGGGGGGAGGAAGGAAGAACAAAGCAATTGAACTGAAAGTGGTATATTTTTTTTAAAAGTTAATTATGATGCGCGAAATAGCAAAAGTCTCACAAACAAATCTTCAAATAATTGTATTATCTTATAAAGATAATATAAAATCTGTCAATCAAACTTTCAAAAGATATTTTTGACTCAATGCCCATTTTCTCTTTCATATTACCGAATGCTTTTTTGCTCTTTTATGATACTAAAGATTCTGTTTCACTTTTTAAAGACCAAATGTGTATTTTTAGGATGAAAGACAAGTGTAACGACAAAACGCCAATTATCATTACTAAGTTACCGAAGCGATAAAATATTTTATTTTTACAGTTGCCTTCTAAGATTTACACAATAGAGTATATTATATATATATATATATGCCCGAGTCTCAGAAGACAATGACATAATGACAGTAACTGGCTCCTGAGGCACAATGTAAATCTACCTCCTGTCGCGCAGCAAGTTAGAGACAGTAAGACATCCCCGAACTGGGAATTGTTTCCATACTCGGATTATTTCACTTTAAAAAATGTGATAAATGTGCTAATATTTTGTCCTAAATGGCGTCCTCTATGAATGGCGTCAAGAAGCATCGATATTCCCTTGCTAAGTCATTGTCCAGAGATGCCGAAAAGACAAATATGGCACCTTTATTCGAAACCGTTGTATTATATTTGCCAGTATATTTCATTTTAAAATATCGCCATAAACGCACTGATGTTTTGTCTCTATGACATTCCCTAAGACTGGCACTCAAGCTATTCCAAAACTTATGGATGCCAAGCCATTGTCGGGGGAAACAGAGGAGATAAATATATCACTTTTATTCAGTGGCATTGCAAAAGGGTGGTGAGCGGCAGAGACGATCCGGCTGTTACACTTGGAGGGCACTTCGTGCAGCAACTACATAGTATAATATTTTTTTATTGTTTACAGGGACAAGCAGCCATGCTAATAGACTCCGAGAACACTGAACAAATTAACATGGCATCGTTATTCAATGCAGTTTAATGAAGCATTGGTGTGCGCTTTCTATCCGCTATTCCCCATTTATTGAACACTAATTCAAAGCAAGATAAGAAATCGGGGAAAAAGGGGTGCAGTAGCTTCTGAGGATAAAGACTCCAGAGTACCCGACGGCGTAAGTCTGACTTTATATCATATGAAGATGACACCCACACACTCACGTGTACACGCACCCTCCCCATTTACGGGGGGATTCTTTTATGCACTTCATAGATAGAAAATAGGGTAAAGAACAACTATGCCGGAACAAGGGCTCAAACCCAAGAAGCCCAGATCACGGCGAAGATGCACTAGACCAGGACGCCGGCCTCCGGAGATAGAAGATGTTACCAAAGAAAATATTATTGCAATTTTTATAATCCAAACTTTAAAAAAAGGTAATGATAAATCTAAAATATTTGCGCCACTTATAATAAATGCCGGGATGTAGAAAAGATATTTTTCAACCTACTATGACAAGAGTGACGAAAAAAGAACACTATACCTACGGAATCCATTTATTCTTGCCACTAAAGCGCCTTTCAGGGTTAAAGCTAACTGCAGTTTCAAAAATATTACCGATTCGACAATCGCTTAGCAGGAAAACTTGCAAACCGGTCTAAATTGGCTAGCTGCGAAACGAAGGTGTTCGTAAAAAAGAAAAAGTGTCCCATTGCGCAACTCGACAGAGGGTGTAAATGAAAACTGTATCTTCAGGGGGCGGGGAGAAGAATCCAGTATCTTGTCACGGCCAGGGGGTGGCGGTGGTGGTGAAAGAATCGCACCGAAAACCGGTTGAGAGATGGGATGTTTCGCTATTCTTCGGTTTCTGATATATAAGCATCCACCACGCACTACTTATTCTTACTCTTTCTTATTGTAACTCTTTTCTGATAGGAAATAAATCTCTGGATGAAATACGGGCCTCGGAAACGGAAGATGGATGCAACCGTTTCAAAGGTTTGATAGCACCTTATTTCATTCTTTCATTTGAAACAAACAGGAATGAGACAAATTCTACAGGTGCAATAAGAAGTAAAACTCGTGAATTATCAAGCATGAAAAATGGTAAAAGATAATTTTCATAAAATTCCGAGATAAAACAGAAAAATGGGGGTTAGATTTGACATATAAAAAAGTCGATTGTAGGAAAATTTGCAAAGAAATTTACGATTATTTCTTTCATGTTTAAGTATGCTTAAATCGTTTATAGTTAGAGATAACTCAGGTTGATAGTTATGGATGAAGCATGCGATATATCATTGCAACTAAATAAATAATTCTGGATCTTATTCAAACGAGCAATTCTTGTATATAAATGTATTTATTTTATGTTTCTCGGAAACGGCTCAAAAGATTTGAATCAGATTTTATATTTAAATAAAGTTTTGATTTCTTTTTATTTATATAGGTGTCCAAGAAAAAAACGCGATTTTATCCAAAAAAAAAATTCTTATAACTAAATATTGACATGTAGCTGGCTAAGCATGACGAGCATAAGTATATCAGAGATGGAGTAATGGTTAGGGTTTCGGACTCCTACGCATTTTTCTCATTTTCGATTCCCTGTTTGTAATTCGATTACATTTCGTTTATGACTTTAAAAGAGCCATAGAATATAATTTTATTTTAGATTTTACAAAACATGCCAAAGGAATCTCGGTCTCCCAATTATTCTTATTTTAATGTATGTAAGTGAAACTGGTACAGTTGATTTGCTTAATTTAACAGTTACGTAACTGATAACTGATTTAAATCATGAGTTTTAATACGTTCATTTAATAAAGCGGTTTGATTTCATGGCGCTCTTTATGCCTTTCTGAGAAGTGTAGCAAAAATTGTGACATTTGGGACGTTGAAACAGTTTTCCCGTAGAATTCTACGAGCTGCCACTGAATGTGGTAGTTTTCATTATAAATGACATAAAACACTGAATTTTAAAATGCAAATGAAAAAATTTAAACTTTCTCATACTATGAAATCATTAGTTAAATCAATTTATATTATATATACAGATATTATCTATATATAAAGCCATTGAAAAGACTTTTGATGCTTTTACGCCGTTTTATTTTATCACAAAGAAGCAGGCATGTCTAAGTACAGCAGGATCAACAACACACACACACAAACAAACAGAACTAAGGACCGAGGAATGACAAAAAGATTTCGAATATTTTATCCCGGATCTTAAATAGCTTCATTTGATTGAGAAAATCTTGTTTAAAGTGCTAATAGAACTATTAAATTTATCATGGGAATTTCTGAACATGCGACTTTCAAATGAGGGGAAATGCAGGGATCTTTTTAAAAATTGTTTGTTTAGGTCAGCAACATTTAACAATCACTCTCATCATGGGATTCGCTGACTTAACATTTTTACAAAGCATTTTTTGAATTAAGTAAAGAAAGTGGAATCGGATCAGGAAATAAGAGAATATTTTAGAATAAGTTTGATATTGGCTAAATTAAGATAAAACTTTAGAATTTGATTTGGGTTTAAATTAAATGCTAAAATATCATTACACACATATATATGAGAGTTTTAACTAAATCCCCCCCAACAAATTAGACTCTTCTGATAGCGGGGTTTTAATTGCGAGATTTTTAGGAGGGTCTTTTAATATTTACATGTTCAGTTTGAATACCAAGATGAAAGTAATGCAAAGGAAGGAGGAAGATAATTCTTGAAAAAAAAAAAGAATTTATTTATAGTTAAAGGGAAAAGTTTACTGGGGGAGCATTTAAAGTAAAAATAGGAAACTAATTAAAACATGGTGATATGAAAAAACAGAAAATTAGATAATTTCGTTTAGGAGGACTTTAGACATTTAAAGTATAAAGAATCGGACTGAAAACGTGTTAGCTGTGAGCGAAACTTCTTTACTGAATGATGGTTAGAAAGGCCTCTGATTGAAAAGCTGCTGTGTCGGCGACAGATGGAGCAAATTTGGAATGCTGTATTAATTATGGTCCTCTGGGAAACTATCCATACTTTTTACAATTATCGTTACAGAACAAATGACGGAGTGAGTTTAAAATTTTTTAGTTAATGCCTAAAAATTATTGCCGTTTAAAATAATTAAAAGAGGAATCTAATAATAGTGGTTTACGATGGCAGAAAATGTAAGAAACATAGGACATTTGAATGCTATTCGATTCCCGATTGTGGGAAAATTTGTAAGCTACGATTTATTCCATTAATTATACGGATTATTCCATTAATTCACATTTCCTCCTACTGAATATTCAAAAGTAGCATTTTAATCAGCTTCTGTCATTACAAAGAGATGTTCAGATGACTGTTTCGTAATTCACTTGACTTACAAAATAATCCTCTAAATATGCAGAACTTTACGGGAAAAATTATTATTAAATAGAATTAAAAACTTGGTCAAAAAAATTTGTTTATTGAAGAAATATTTTCGTGATTAAATCAGTAAGAAGTCTTAAGAGATCACCGTTTCATCATTTTGAATATTGGTGAATAATTTCTGAAAATGAAAGAAGGCAAGTTTCTTTAATATAGAAAATTTCCAACTCAAAATTAGGCCTCCAACTTATATAAAAACTAATTCTAACGGATACATCTTGTGAAAAGTTTGTCAAAAATAGTAAGAACTTACAAATCTACGAATAAAATTGCAAGTTCAAATAAAAAATTATTCGTTTAAAAAATAATTTGAGGATAGAAGTTAGATAAACTGAAAAATTCATAATTTTCTTGAACTGAAAATTAAATAAATAACTATGAAATATAATGCATATATATACATGCAATAACAATAATTATTATAAATAACGATACGTATTATGTTTGCACATCAATAACATATTTACATGTTTTCTGTACATTCACTTGCTGCCAATACATTCGCTATTAATACTAACAATCTTTAAAATCATGTTTAGCTATTTGATTAATTTTTTTCTGATTAATCAAGCAACCATAGACGGTATAATTAATATTTTATAATAACAATCTTTGAAATCTTTGTAATACTAACAATGTTTATAGTCATTTCACTAATTTTTACAATGATTAATCAAGTAATCATGCAAAAGCAGATTTTTTAAAAAAAAATCCAATACCATATTTAACAACTACTACCGTAATTTATTCAACATATAGGTATTTAAAAAAACAGTGGAATAAAATACAAAAACGCGAGTTTTAGCACAGATAACAGTTTTTTAATTCTAAATTAACATATTTCGGAAGTAGATCAATTTGAAATAATATTCTAAAATTCAGAGCGTTTGTGTAAAGAATATTACAGAAAACCAACAGCAAACAATGATTCCAAAAGAAAAAAAACCATTGTGTAGTAAATCTACCACAAAAGTATTTGTTTTCAGAATCCTGAAGGCAACAAAATCAATCCCCACAGAAATCCTGATGACAGCTGACAAAAAAGAATTCGAAAAGCTGGATCCTCTCCAACAATCGTTCTAAATCAAACGGTCATTCAACGAATTCTCTTTTATTCTCAGGTGTCTGTTACATTTTATAGAATTCGTTATTGAAACCAGAGGTCAGATTGAATTCTATGATTTAAAAAAAGCCATCGAGGCAATATTCAGGTAAAGTTCATCAATTCTATGATAACGAGCTTGTCATACTCTATTTATAAAATATTTAAATTATTTTAACTTTCCGTTTTGTATTTTAAATAAGATTCATGTTTTACAACTTTGCTAATTTGGGCTGATTTCTGGTAAGGATAAGTAATAAATTTTATTTCTGACTTAGTACTTTGATGCCAGTTAGTACATTAGATCAATTCCCATCAGCATGTCGCATGTTTTCGGTCAGAACGGAATAATAAATATATTAAGCTTACTATATATTTTAGATAAAGAGGGAATTGAACAATATAATTTTTAATGGCATGCTATTTGTCATAAAAGAAAATAAAGTTGCCAAACTTTTGTAGTAAAATGACATTTCAAATTTCATCCGTCTTATTTACTGTAGTTTTATCACTTTCTCTTATGCAGATTTCCCATTGACAATTTCATCCAAGATTTCATAGAAATTGATAATTTTGGTGTGAAGACTGTCATTCTAAATTTCATGCTTCTACTTGCCTCACCCTTTTCCCTAACCCTTTTTTAGTTATCGTATTTAAAAATAGATAGGCCGGCATCCTGACTTAGGGGTAGCGTATCTTCCTAGGGTTCTGGGCGTCCCGGGTTCGAGTCCCGGTTCGGGCATGGTTGTTATTCTGTGAAACATGGAGTAGCTAAGTCGTACTCTTGGCCCTAATTGGCGCTACTGAAAAACAAGGGACGCTAATTTAGTCTTGAAATCGCTGACAGCGATCAGCGGGCTTGTCAATGACAAGTGCCATTGGAAACAGCAACAGCAAGAATAGATAGGCGTAGCTCTAAAAATATAGTTCTCGAGTTCGGTCAAGTCTAAAATTTAGGAATTGATCAAAACCCCATGGATCGAGTTTTTTGAAGATTTTAATGCTTTCTTTTTATATGCTAGAAAATAAAATGAAATAATAAAAATAAAAAAAAACAATTAGAAATATACTTAGAACAGAAAGAAAAGATCATTGAGCATATAGGAAGGTTGAGAAAAAAATACTCAACACTTAAATTAAAATTCGATTACGGTAACCGAAAATAAAAATAAAAACTTTTGTAAAAAAATCTTTAAATGGTAAACCGACGCAAAATTTATTTCATTTTTTTTTTTTTTTTTTTTTTTTGCATCGTCTAAAGCTTTTGTTATACCGATTTTTTTTTCTACAAAAAAGAGGTAAAAAAAATGGAGTAATTAAAGAAAGTGCTTTCTTTGAACTCGGATGACAGAAACATGTCCGTTACATGCCTCTTCATCCCCTCCACCACCTACACCCTATGGAAGTCTCGGGGGACTATTGCAATTCCTGACAGACAAAAACCACCTGAGTCTCTTATGGGAGTATCCGTGAAAGAAGGTGGAATTCAATTTCGGATTTATCGTTTTTTCTATATTTAATAGTCTTCATTGTCATAAGAAAGAATCTTTTTTTAATAAGTGAATGAGGTGAATTAGAGGTTTTATTGCATGACTGATCTAGACCTTTTAAAACTTTCTCTCATTTATTCCTCTTTCTGAATGCTATCTATTATGTTATGCGTACATTAAAACTGAAATATTACTCAAGAAATTGGATGATCTAGGCATTTTGCGATATTTCCCAGCAGTACATGCTATGAGATCCCTATTTGAATAATAATAATTCACGCTGCTTTCAAATTTCATACATTCTTTAATTTAATATCGAGTTAATGACTCATTTTTAGTAAATTTACGAAAATGCTTATTTATTTAATACAGTTTATGATTGTATGGCATCCAACTTTATATAGACTGTTCGTTTAAGGCGATGCTCATTATTTAAAAAGATAATTCTATCTTAAGTGAGCATAATATAAATCACAAACAAAAATTGACAACGACCCACTGGAAGGTACACGGAAAAACGTAAAAAAACGAAGCGATAACAACACTGGTGAGAATTAGGTTGAGTCCTAAGATACATCACCGGCCAAGGTACAACCCTTCCCTAAGAAAGTACGTCCCAAGATAGATGGCAGGGGAAAGCCCCGCCCCCATCTTTTCGTGCACCCACAGGGATGGCGAGAACAAACAACCGCACCGGAAACTTCTCAATCTCAATTACGAGGCACTGCCCCCGAGAGACGAACATGAAATTGAAGATCAATTTGGCTAATTACTATTGAAATAAAATGTTAATGTTATCCTATTTTATAATTTTTTGAAAATATTTTTCGTTATTTGGTAACTAGGATAATAACAATTTTTTATTGATATATCTGAGGCTACAGTCAACTGACAAGAAAGAAATTGAAACTAAAGTTACGTATGCAATTAATTATTTGGAATTTTTTTGTTAACTTGTCATCAAGCATGATACTTAGTTTAAATAATTCGATTATGAATGTTGTTTATCCGCCTTGGATTGAAAACCAGTTCAAGCTAAAACCAAGATATCGGGGAACGAGGGGTGCAATAACTTTTGAGGGTAAAGCTCCCTGAGCACCCGAGGTCAGAAGTTTGACTTAAGCACTTAAAAACATGACACTCACGGCACTCGCTTGAGCTAACCCTTTTTACAGGGGACTGACTCTTTTACACACCTCATAGATAAAACAAACACAGTAAAAACAATCATGCCTGAACGAGGATTCAAACCCGAGAGCCTAGATTTTTTTGAAGACGCGTTAGCCCAAGGGCAGGACGACAACATAACTTAATTATCGATAATATTACACTGAGTTTATTGTAACTAAGAACACTCAAGATGAGCAATTAACTATATGAAAAATTTAATTAATTTTCGAGTTATTGTTCTTTATATTTCAGACCTGAATTTTAATATCAAAATCATGAATTTATATATTTGAGAGAGATTAAGTTTCATATAGATTTTGAAGTAACATAGAGAAATAATACAAAAAGGAAAAAAAGCATCGGAACATTTCTGAACGATAAAGCTAATACATATATTATCGGATGCGTTTGAGAAAATTAATATAACAAAATGCAATTATGATATAGTAAGCAATTCGCTAATAACAAATCTGGTTAATTTTCACTTTACTATTCATTTCAGGTCTGCAAATCCTAAATCTATATAAATCCTAGAATGATTTTAAATTACGATTTTAAAGAAGTATAGAAAATAATTTCAAAACTTAACTTCGGAATTTGTGAACTAAAAAGCCAATTCAGATGGTTCAGATAGATTAGAATTCACAGGAAATTACTCAGTAATAGTCATTGAATTTGTAGTTTAAAGAAAGTAAAGGATTTAAAAAAATTTGGAAATAAAATAATTCTTATTTATGATTTCTAACCAACTCGCCAGGATTTTTTTTTTTTGCACCTACAGTTTATTTAGCGAATTTCATTTCTTTCTTACTACTAACAATGAGTTTCTATATTTCATACTGGTTGTTCGTTTTGAAATAATGGGCCTAGTATCCTACTTCATACTGCTGATTCAATTTCAGAACAGACAATTAAGACCTAATACTTATTGCAATATTAAGTAAAAACCTCGTGGGTATTTTACAACATTCAATTAAAATATTGGACATTTGACTGATTGATAAACAGATATATTATAGTTTTGAAATCATTCCATATAACATCGTTTATAATGAGATATTTGGACTGATTTTCAATTTTTAATATGTTATTAATTTAAAAAATGGCAAAAAAATTAATAATCAATTTTATTTATAACGAAAAACCTTTATTTTATGAGAATTGATTTCGTAAAATTAAAAAATAATGTCAGTATCTATATAAGCATGAAAATCATCTTCTAAATAATTTTGAAAAAATAGATTATTGGATCACAATAATTGAATTTTAAAGATTTTTTTTATAGTCCACATTTTTATGCATGCTGTAAAGCTCCCGAACTCAAAATTTTTATTACTTTTTATGTTTTTCGCAATACGAAATAAAATTAATCTAAATTATGCTGCGTTTCGCAAAGCACAGCCTATCCAATGAATGTTTTACCACAGATTGAAAATTATTTGAGTATATGAATAGAAAAAAAATGGAATGAAAATTTGAAAACAGATACCACTATGTAAAACTGAAAGCTTTATTACTTCCTATCTTCCTTTAAACGTACATTTGCCCAATCACACTGCTATATCTGGATCTGCTGGAATACCAAAATAAATCTGTAAATATTGAAAAACAACTCCAACTGAGAAATTATCACCTTCTCTGCACTCGATTGAATTTGTATCATTTCTTTTATGTTGTAAATCTAGAGATAACAATCTCAAAACTTCTTGTGGCTTCATTTACAGATGATAGTTAACTTGCGGTAATGACTTTTAACCTTCCAAATATCATTCATACCAAAAATTCCGATATAATCACCCAAAAGAATTTTTTTCTTCGGCTAATTGAGATTCAACTGCGGGATACATTGTTTAGGTGTCTCAACAATACCCCAAGATTAATATCCCAAGAAAGGCATAAACACGAGCGTCGCAAAGGTGTAACAATCCATCATAACAGTCCTCATTAGCATCTACACCGTATATAATTGAGAAGGGGAAAGTTAACCACCTTCCAATTGACTATTCTAGCGAGAGAATGGTGGCAATTAACCATTCTTAATCCATTACCATCCAAAAGGGGGGAGGAAATGGATGGAAGACATGGGGGGTGGGTGATGGATGGACCGCGGTTCCACTTGGAAACAGGGAGAGAACACAAAAATCATAGCCTCTTAACGATTTCCTTTAATTGTATGGTGTTGGCCGAGAAAAAGAAATGGAGAACAACTCACTTAAAGGGAAAGAGCACTTCTACTCGAGATCGTTCGCTATTTTTTTTATGTGTATGTTCTTTTTTCCCTTTTTTCAAAGAGCACCTCCTGTTTCTTGGTCACGGGAAACGTCGCCTGTGAGAAATTGTTGACTTCTGAAGCAGTAAGAGTGAATGCCGTTGTTGTTTTTCTTTATTTGTTTCAATAGGATCACAGGAAATTCCCGGCCAGTGTTGTTGATTTTTTTCCAAGTTTCGTCACGCCCCAAGTTATTGCTCGTTGTTGACTTTTGGCCATCGATCGGAGACATACACACTTGATTTCTTCTCGGCATCACACGTTGGTAGAATACTGTTCCAAGTGATGTAATGTCTGGTTAAAGAAGTTTGCAACGCGGCCCAATTCGGAAAATGCCAAGTTGCCATGTTGGTTCTGAAAGCAAATTGACTGAAATCTTTTATTTCGAAAGCATCAATGGAAAAATTGTAAAATCTTTGTGAATTAGATTGCAATGATACGCCATTAAAACTTCATGATAAAAGTTTTATGTAGCTGCAAATTTCTAGATATGTTGAATTTTGCTTTTCAATTTAATCATGAAAATAAATATTACATATGAAAAGTTGAAACAGATAATCATTTAATTTAAATTATTTATTTAAAAATTAGTTAAATTTTGAACGACACTCAGAAAGATGAAGGGAAAAAAATCTTCATATTCTTCTTTGAGTAATACTTAATTATAATTCCTATCATTTATTTACACAATACTTACAAACAAAAAATCAAATTACCATAATTCATATTTAATGCTGAAAATTCATTTAAAGAGAAATTAAAATGGATTTTACTTTTTTTTTATAATTGTGTGAAATTATTCACTTCAGCTGATTAGCAATTCAAGTTTGATTAAAATTTCCATGGGCATTGTAATACAGGTCCCATTGATTAGGTAGCAGGTATATACCTTTGCTTTTGAAAGATCATGGTTGGTTCTTGAGTAACTATGGCACAACTTCTTTTACTTTGGCGTCCCAATGAAAATGTATCCCCTCCCGTCAGTGAGCCATGGATGCAGAATCACAGGATGACAAATAATCTGGACTGAAACGCGAGTATTCCTACACTTTCCAACAGAATTTTTCAAGGTCGTCTGGATTACACGGAAGACATGTGAGTGGACATGGTCATGTAGAAAGATCACTTATTGTGTGAGAAGACCTGGCCGTTTGCTTTTGATTGCTTTTCGCAGCTTCGTCAGAATACTGCAGTATTGTTTTGAATTGATAATGCTCACTTTAGACAGAATACCAATCAAGAGTGGTCAAAGCCTCCGATGAATCAAAACTCATACTACCGAGCCCTGTTCCGATCTGGACACATCCATGTATAGCACGGCTTTACTTTTGATTAGTTTTAATTAATACGAGCAGTTATCATAGCTGAAGGCCGTATACAGCGCAAACTTTCTACCGCTCTTAATATCTCTATTTGGTGGTACTGCTATAGCTGCAGACATCCTGACGCAATTACAAGTGCCCAGTTTTCATTATATAATATGCAGGGACCATGCGAGATAATGGAACATTATAATAGAAAAGTCAGACCAAGATGTATAGTTGATATTTCTGTAGAAGTTTTAATGAATATATTTCATAACATTTCACAAATTATAAAAAAATATGCTCATTGCATTTTTATTTCGGTATGAGTGCGCGTGCAACTGCAAGTTTCGGAAGAAAATATATGCGAAAATTTTTCCATATGGCTGGCTAACAATATATAGCGCAAGCTTTTCGCTTTAAATTTAGCCTGCTCGCAAAATTAGTGATATTTGATAAATTTATATCACACTATCAATATATACCAAAAATATTCAGGAATAAATAGCGATCGAGTCTGACTGATCAGTAAGGATCGAACGCCACAAAGAACCTGTTGCTTTTACCGCGTGGTTTCCCCTTTACTTTATGGCTCACTATCATCCTAAAAACGACCACCGCTGTTATTTACGATCTGGAGGATGCGCCCCGGATTAAGCGAAAAGCCAACCAATAGCCCCATCGCTTAACGCTAACGGGATTACTCTTTCTCGTGTAATGGGTTTAAGGGACGAATTCGGCTAAAAGCATTTTAATCTTCTTCCTTGGAGAGAGAACGATGGCAAAAAGTAATTCTTTAATAAGAGAGAGGGGGCGGGCGGACGATAATGTAATGTCGGACTTGTTGCAGAAGGATTAGCAGTTTGCCCAAATTCGTCAGGGATCTGCCCATTATCGTCGTTTGCGGAGTCATAAATGGAGGCTGATGCATTATTTTTGCGAGAAGCAGAAGGATTAAGAAGATGAAGAGTGCATAATTGCTTAGGCAGTACCACATAAAGGGTGGGGAATATTTTCTGGACTCATTTCTGCAGAAAGGGATGAAGATCAATGAATTTATAGCGCAGAGGAACAGATAAAATTACGAGTCAGCAAACGGAAATTGTATAAAGTGCTTTGTTAAAACTTTTTACTTTTTATGCTTTCAATTAGGTTAGAATAAAAATAAGATTAAAGGATGGCTTTTTGACGATTCAAATACAATCACTTATAAAAATATTAGATTCCTTTACATTAACGACCTGTCTGAAATAATAATAGAGCTATTCAAGGATGTGTTATATAATCCTATACAGTGATCAAAAGACGAAGATAGAAGCTCTTTTTCCAATATCCTACATTACACTTAAACATATTGCGTATTTTCCAGAGAATTCAATGTATAAGAGAAACGATAAAGCCGCAAAAGTTTTATAGCATTGAGTCTCAGTCCTTGGAATTTTTAGTTCCGATGTCAAGATTTTCATCGAAGCTAGAGGTAAAATAAAAAAAAAATTCTGCTAATATTGTTAATAAAGGGAAGGCGGAGATTCTTCAGTGGTATATACACTATAACAGGGGTTAATCATGAAACATATACAATTAAAATTACTCAAATTTAGAGCATCATCGAAATAAGAGAGATTATATTGGTCTAACAATTCTAAATCGATTAGCAGAATTAGTATTAACTGAAAAAGGATGAGATCAAACAGATTAACAGTTGGGTTCGAATACTAGGTTGAACTCACTCCGTTTGAACAGTATCAGTTTTGTGTACCTGATACAAGTATTTAGTATACAATTCATCGAATAAAGTATCAATAAAGTTGTCAATTTGTAGTTGAATTCTATACAAACTGTTAATACACTATTAAATATTACTTAACAATATCTACAGAAATGCATAGAAATATATATGTATATTCTAAATACAGACGCTTTTGGTACAGTTCAAATAACAGCTAAGTTACCTCACCAATCTTACAAGAAATCAATAAAGCTAGCAGAAGTCAGAAAGAAAAAAGGATTTTTCTAGAATGTTAATTATGTTAAGATAATATATATAAATAAATATTATCTTTGTAATATAAATAAATATTTTGCAGTATCCAATAACTTAAAATGCCTGAATGACTTATGCAGCAATAATTAAATAAATTTAAAAGAAACTTCAAAAGAGTTTTCATCTGCTCTCGCTTAAAAAAAACTTTGTCAGATCCAGAATTATAGACATTCTCATTAGATCAGTTTTGGAAGTAATAATTAAGGAAAATATACCCCTAAAAATAGGAACGATGGTGATTGTAAAGAAATGTCAAGTATAAGAAAAAATATTAACTTTGCTATTGATCTTATTAATTTCTATGCCCCGTTTTCGAAATAAACTATGCTTCAACAAAAACTGGTTGTTTTTTTTCGTCGACCAATATTATTTTAAGATGTTCTTATCTGGGATGTACTTGAGAACTACTTGGTTCTATCTGGCACACATTTGAGCATCACACCTTTATTGTACATATTCACACACTGCTTGTTACTTACTATTTCAAGGAGAAAAAATGCATAAGAAACTCAAAATAAAAAAGTGCCTCAAAAACTTTTGTTTGAAAAAAAATATGTGCAAGAAAATCGAAATTGTACCCAAATAAGTTTTTGCAGTTAAATACTTTAATTTTATTATTTATTCAACATAAGTAGAATTTTTCTTTTCTTTAAAATACCCGCTAGCTACCTTTTTACATTTCACACCGACTCAAGGGAAAATAGCGGAAGAACGGAAAAAGTGAAAAAAGAAAAAAAAAATTATCCTAAATAAAACTGCACCGAGATCGAAAAGTCTCGGCACTAGAAAATAAAAAAATAAAAAAAACATAAAAAAGCTAACAAAACCCAGAGGAAAAAGAAAGCGAAACCCACAACATTGCGAGGCGGGTCACTTCCAGTCTATGATGTATTGGACAGATTTACTGGTAGGATCCGTCTCGCCTGCACTACAACCGGGTAATAGAGTTGTTGAGAGTTGGTGTGTGTCTTGCTCTTGATGAATGGACTGGCCCTGGAAATGGTGGCGGGCGAGGGGCATCATCATAAAGAATCTCTTCGGTAATGCGATCGCTTAGAGAGTGTCAACAGCCTGTTTGTCTTATACAGGCACCGAAACCCTTTTCTTCTTTTCCAAACGAGCATTTATTACTAAATAAAAGACATTTAAAAGATACATTGGCTAGAATAAAGCAATGGGCCTAGGAAGATAATTCAAGTGTGTTTTCTTGTTTCTTTCGCTCTAAAAGAGAAAAAAGTCTGATAGAGAGTTATAAATTATGCTAGAAAGAAAAGTTTTGCTTTATGGGATGTTTCTTAATTCCTCATCTGTGCTTTGTAGAAATCAAAAACATATTTTAAAAACAAATTCATTTGTCTAAGTATTGAAACTCAATTTCATCCTACAGGAATGTAGCAATGCTTTTGCCAATACTGTTAACCCCTTAACGTACAACTACCGCCATAGCCCATAGAACAATTATTATGCCAGGCGTAATCCGTTGTACGATGACTGAGCCAGATGTAAATATCACAGGCATAGCCCATAGTGCAATTATTTAGGTAGACGATTATCGGATTACAAATAAATGTTATTGGTTTATGTTATATTTTAGAGGTTGATGAGAATTCTTTTGTATTTGAAGCAAAATTATTACATCAGGTTGTAATTACCTATCAAATTTCTAACAATGTTAAACTAGTTTGTTTAAACACAGTATTTATATCCCGTAAGTCGTGCGCGTACAACTTAGTACCGATTTGCCGAACCTTGGACCTTGTATATGTGTGTGGCCCAAGTGCGACCTTGTATATGTTTTTGGCCCAAACTTTTGGAACGTAAATCGTAGGTTAAGGGGTTAAAAGCTGAATTTGTAAAATTCGTTAAAATACAGAAAGTTTAGATTTTTCTTCTAAACTGACCCGTAAATCAGTGAATTAAGCATAATGGCAAATCAGTATGCCGAAAATGACACAATTTTTTGGATTTGTACCTTATTTAGATGTTACGTATAGAATATTTCAACGAATCTCATAACTTTGAGCTGAAGTCAAATAAATGAAGCAGAAATTTTCTTTCACAGTTTCTACATTGCACTAATGAAATATTATTAGATTATTTAAAATCGGTTAAATAACATATATAATATGCATTTAGCGTCATGCAGAAGTTTTTGCTTATTCTGATAGTAACCTAGATTTTACAAGAGCACGTCATGGACATTATTAATATATAATGTTCAATGTACAATGAAAATAGGCTGGTCTCTACTATTGCCAACTCTAGTCAATTCAGGGATTCGAATATTTAGAATCAGTTTGCGGCACACCAGAAATGCATTCTAAAATTGAAATCTTTCCTTATATAATATACTACAAGGAATATTGTAGAATATAAAATTTAATTTAGATTATAAAAGATAAAAAAAATCCGAGGAAATAGTCCTTGAAGTAATGGCTTTATATCTTATTATAATAAGGTTTAACTAGCTAAAAATGCTGAATAACTTTACCTTAGACAAAGAATATGAATTTCGAAGATAAATTTTTTTTTTAAATCTAAATGTTCTAAATTATTGCTATTTCAAATGGTGCTTTGTAACACTATCATAATTTTTTTTCGACCCAAAAGAGTAAGGAAAAGAGAAAAAAATTCTACTTTTTTTCTCATTTAATAAATAGATACGAAGAATATTTTTTAAAAAAATCTTTCCAATATTTTTTGGCGATATTTTATACAATATTTTGAATAATAAATACCAATAATTCACATTATTTTTTTAAAAACATTAAATGTATATAAATCTTAATATTCAATGAAAAATAAAATTTTGAGATCTAGAAAACAGAATCTAGAATATAAGCTTTAATTCACCATGATAAAACCAAATTACAATCAGAGAATAGACTAAAGACTAAAAAACGCACATATCATAAAACTTTTTTTTTTCTTTTGTAAAAACCAAATGCGGATGGGTGAATACAAGCATCCATACAAGACTGTAAAAAGAAATTTAACATTATCTTAAATGTTCAGTTGAGCTGCGATCAACATTTAAACAGGACGTAAAAAAAATTGTTTTCATTCTTCGACGAAGCCATAAATCAAAGTCGCGGTTTTATAGAAAGCTGCTAGAATTCCGATGAAGATTTTTTTTTCTAAAAAAAAATTAGGTTCTCACGCCTTTTCCTCCTGATGGCCTTCTCTAGGCTTTTAGTCGATGAGGCGACACATCCTAAGGTTTTGCTTTTGAAAAAGCAGCTCTGAAACGTTTAAAAAATTCAGAAACCTCAGAGACAAGATCCAAGCAAAACTCGAATGTAATTTTAAAGGAAATAGTTCACTTCCAAACATCGGATCATGGATAAAAGAAGATGAGATTGCAAAATTCGAACCAGAACGTTCTTTAAATGTATCGATATAATACTTTTTGTTGCATTGCAATAAATGAGAAAGTACATCTATTATCTTCATTGGATGGACTTGGCTTATTGAACTTGACTCAGCTTCTGGATCTAGAGATCGATGCTCAAGTTCAAAAGATGAAGTCAAAACTTACTAGAAAGTTCATGCTCGAAAATGAATGTTGGTATGTCTTTCTAAATGACAGTGATTGAGTAAGGCGTATAAAGCCTCTTCTACGCATTACTTATCCATGACGAATTTCCTCTGCGAAATGCAGTAACACTAAAAAAATTGATTCAACCTGCAATAAATTTACATCTTTCCAAAATTAGGAAATTTAAAAGTAACAAATTTGCAGGAAGTGTTTTTTAACACAAAAAATTCTTCAACATTGTTCGAAATGCTCTAAGTCCCAACAACTTGATAATTTTAAATAAGGAATACCGCTTTCACAGACAGAGACATCAAGAACAATAGACAAGTGAAAACTTGACTGATTTTAACCACTAGAGATGTAAGATTATATCTGCAGCAATAAAAGAGCGTATTTTTCAGGAAATAAACTAGGAGAACTATAAACGCTTTGATATCTATATGTTTATGAAACGGTCAAATACGTGAAAGTATTTCTATAACTTTAAGCAGTTCTTAATAATTTAATGCCAAACAAAACTAAAAAGATACAGATGTATTTGGATACATCAAAATGGATGACGAAACTGGAAATTTAATTATTATGGAATTTTTTTCCTAATTTTTTTTTCTCCAATTTTTAGTGAGAGATCAATTGCAGTTTAAAAATTCTTTCACATTCTAATATTTAATTTAGAATCTTGTATCATGGCACTATCCATTAATAAAATATTAGATAGATCTCATATTTTTTAGTATGAGATCATAAGTTTCTATTTTTAAACTGAAAAGAAAAATTTAATTTTAAGATTTTAGATTTAGAACATATTCTTGATACATAACTTCATTAAATAAATTTGACAATTACATTAAAAATTCATAATTTCTTTAAATTCAAAAAACTCAGAAAGAATGCTTCAAACTTTGAAAGTTCGATATATACTCTCCTTATCTCTAACAATTTCAGTCAGGAGATGCATTATCCATTTGGAGAGCACAAACAAAAGTTTTGAAATAATCGGGAAAATATTTGGAATCTTTGCAGCTCTTCAATAAGATAATTATAATTTACATGATATAGTACCCAAAGTATCTCAAAGACATTAATGAGATTTTTTGCAGTAAATGAGAAATATTTTGTGCTCTTGTTGCTGCTCTATTACAGTTTATGATAACTTACGTTGACAGCATGGGAAAAACTACACTCAGTTAAATAATTCTAAATTAAAATCTGATATAATAAAAAGGAACTGATACATTTGATTAAAATTTCCTCTTAAGCACTTTTAATTGATAATAATCTGCATATTAGATTTTTTTTTATTTGAAAAGAAAATTGTTTTCTTTTATGGAGATCTTATTGTAGAAAGTTTATTTCGATAACGATTTTACTGTAGATTGTTAACTTTTATAGAGATTTTACTAAAAATTGTTTCTTTTATAGAGATCTTACTAAAAATTGCTCACTTTTATAGAAACATTTATAAAACCATTTCCTATTAACTTGAACTTTCATTGAAAGTGCTGGAAGATCATAAGTTGTAAAAATATAAAAAGTGTTTCAATTAGTTTACTAAAAAGAAATTTTTATTGTTTTTTAAAATCAAACCTCGTAAATATTTTTACTAGTTTATTCAAATCTATTTTTTAAATTTTATTATCACGTAACAAATACTGATAATGAAAAAAAAATTGGGGGTGGGAGAGGGGTATTCTATTAAAATCAATATAATCAAAAAATTTCAATCAAAGCTCCCACTATTGACGAATGAAAATCGCAAAACAAAAATAACACCAGGAAAATTTAAAAATTTGTTGTTATTAAAAGGGAAAGTAAAAAAAAAATCAGTTAACAAAGATATTTATTTCATAACACAAACTCGCTCATCATTTACTAATGCTTTGCTTTAATTGCTTTGGTTTATTAAATAAACAAGTTTTGATTGATTTGGGATTTGATTGATTTAAATAAACAAGTTTTGAGAATCTAGTTCCCAACGGAATCTTTCTCAGTAAACAATTTTAACATTACAACAAGCCAAGCAGCAACTGTATAAAGAAATCTTCGGAAGTTAATAGTGGAAATCGGAGGAAAACCTTCCATCTGACTGAATACAAAACAATTTTTACGTTTCCCGTGAGACCCAGGTATCATTTGTTCAATCGAGGGAATGGAAAACACTAGATATTGCTTAAACATTACTGAATACAAAATACAACCAACGGGAGCGGCCGTCCGAAAATTTTCTCCCATAATCTCTAATAAAGATGCTATCACAGAGCACATCTAAGAAAACATAACGTTAATTTAGCATTTTTAATGAATCTATCATGTACTACATTTGTACTAATCATACTTTTTGTTCGTGTACTACTTTTTGTACTAATTGTACTTCTTGTTCATGCACTATTTTTTGTGCTAATTGAACTTGTTGCACGTGCACTACTTTTTATAGTAATTGAAATTTTTGTTCGTGCACTACTTTCCGTACTAATTGAACTTTTTTTCGTGCACTAATTTTTGTACTAATTGAACTTTTTGTTCCTGCCCTCTATTTTGTATAAATTGAACTTTTTGTTCTTGCACTACTTTTTGTACTAGTTGAAATTTTTGTCCGCGCACTAATTTTTATACTAATTGAACCTTTAGTTCGTTCACTACTTTTTTGTATTAATTGAACTTTCGGTTCGTGCATTACTTTTGTACTTAATGTAGTTTTTTTTTTCACTTATTACTTGGCATGTTATTTGGTGATAAATGCCCGATATGCGGTTATAGTATGCAAAAATCGAATTTGTGTTTTGAATGCATTTTTTCCAATTGATAAAAATTAAAAAAATGTCACAAAACTATACTTTTATTCACAAAATCAAATACCAAATTTGATAATTCATTGCTCATCGTTTACATGTATCTAAAAGCCCAAACCAAACAGCCGTTATCGGTATTTGGCCCAAAATTTGATAACGTTTGAATTATAGACGTTAATTCTGAATATCGATGAGAGGTTTTTTCCTCGAACACTGTTTTAGTAATTAAAGTTTAATATAATAATTTGAAATGAATGCAAATTGAATTGTCTAAAAAATCAGCTAAAACCAAAATAAAACGCCCCCCCCTAGCTCTACCAGTTTTACCTAGTTAATTGGGTTTTCATAACATATTATACATAATATGAACACAATTTTAAAGCAGTTTCGTGGTCGAATAGAAGACAAGTTAATTTTCGAAACTTCACTTTATTCCATCCCGGGAGGTATAATTTATGTACAAGCAAGAAGCAATGAGATAAATCAATCTACATAAAAGCGAAAGAGAGAGAAATATTTGCCCCCGGGGATTATATACTAGGAGGTTCAGATGTTGATTTTTTTTACACGTGTCGATTAAGGTAAGGGGAATATAGTTATCTTTTAAAGAATTTGTTTGCTAGACAGAATTCTATCCCTTCACATGGATTGTGAGAAAGTGCTGTTTAAAGCAATTTTACAGAGATCGTGTAACAATAATTAAACGGAAAAAATGGAATTGTATCGGGGAATAAGAGAAAATTTTAGATGCAGGTTAATATGGGTTAAATCAAACTTTGGAAATTAAATGGATTTTAAACTATCATTATACGTACTTTATATATCACTATTAATAATTATAAAAGATTTTCGATAGAGGATTATTTTTTAGGGAGAGCATTTATACATGTAGAAATATAAATGCTGAAAAGAAAGGCAAGAGTAACAAGTACATTAGAGTTGGAATAAAAGAAGACTTTACCCTGTCACGAAATTTATAGTCTTTGCCGGAAACAATAAGCTTGTACGAGGAAAGACAAGGAATTGTTAAATATTATTTAGGGCCAGCCCTCGAGGGTATTTTATCAAAATGATCTACGCACGCAACCTGTCAATTAGCAATGCTCCTAAGTGAAGGGAGCATGAAAGCGATTATTTTCTCATATTTTGCCTTTTCTTTCAGTTCGCTATATATTTTCTGTTCGTAATTGTTGCTTAGAGAAATTCTGCAAAGCTAGAAAGTGGTCACGAGATAAGGATGACAGACTCTAATCAAGCTATTCAATTATTTTTTAAACTCTTGGAAACCGTAAAGTGAATAGAAAGCACTTAACCAAAATGAGACTCTCATCAGAATAGTTTTGTTTTGAATTCTATTGTGTTTCGTGAGTCCGGCAATTTATCGAAAACCGTTTTTTGTCTGAGGAGGAGGTCAATCAAGAAGATAGAAAAAATATTACAGAATAATGAAGAAATTTAAATACATTTATAACATTTCTTCAAAAATATCAAAGAAAAATAGGTTCAGAAACGCAGACGCAATATTCAAAGTAAATTGTAGATCTTAACACTAAATGATAATAATAATTTTCATCATACACGACAAACAATTGAAGATCTCAGATAATATGATAATATTTTTCTGTTATACAAATAAAAGATATTTCCAACCTCATGATAGAAATGATTAGAATGGCACATATATAGAAAAATGGATCTAAAGCTTTAGGTGCTTCTTTTATCGGAAAATAATGAAGAAAATCATTAAGTCTTCGTCAAACAGAGTATAAATTAATTTTGATGCAATGATTTTTGTCTCATCATGGTATCTATAAAAACTATTTTCAGGTT
Source organism: Argiope trifasciata (assembly GCA_026543055.1). Taxonomy (NCBI): domain Eukaryota; kingdom Metazoa; phylum Arthropoda; class Arachnida; order Araneae; family Araneidae; genus Argiope; species Argiope trifasciata. The sequence continues at coordinate 220,174 of JAPMOQ010044464.1, forward strand.
AACAATGTAATAGACTATTTACATCTTCGAATTGAAATGATACGTTCGCATTTATTTAGTTACATATTTCTAAAACTAAACACATGATTAAAAACAGTTTCTTGACCGAAGGCCCTGGTGTGCAAGGTATATGTGATCAACGCAGTATCAAAGCGAAACCCTCAATGTTTAATTCCCAAGTATGATTGGATCACAGTTTATCGAACCACTGAAAGGATGATAGGCCGAGTCAACCTTACTAAGCACGAGGATCGAACCTCGGACCTGTGAGTTACGCCACCGGGCTTCAGTTACAAATGTCACTAAGAAATTTTAAAAAATTAATTTAAGTTTTAAATTAATTTAATATTTGATGTTAATAGCATATTTAAATCGTTTCTCGATATAAAGTAGGCATTTGAAGAGACCTATATTTTCCTTTCGCACGTGAAGGCCGTACTAGTTCTACCTGTAGTTATAATAAAAGATTTATTATTTAATGATAATAAAGATATATCATTATCATTATAGCTTTCACAAAAATTCCCAGTTGTATTTATTAAGGGTAGATTTAACAAATTTAAATCAAAAACTTTTCAGCTTGTCAACTTTTCAGTCTCTAGATTGAATTTTCATCAAATTAAAAAAATTATTACAAAAGCTATTTTTATAAAAATCAGCTTCGGGCAGAGAAAAAAATATAGAAAACTTCTCCATGTCTATAGAATGTCTTTTTGACCAAAGTAAAAAAGTTTTTTCTTAATGTAGGTATGATGTAACTACATAGCGAAAGCGATGAAAACTCATCCGATTAAAACTCATAACGTCTTTCTTCTGGCAGCAACTAGCTAATGCATTTCACGTGCAGATCAAAATTTGGAATTACATAATTTTTTTTGAAATCCGGCATGGACAGGACAGCAAACATTAAGGTCATGCAAGAATTGGAAAGACGAAAAGTCACCGATAATGATCCTTATGCACGAATCTCACACACACACACAAAAAAAAATGATCTTGAATAAAACAAAAGCCTTTGATTACCCAGATCAATATTTGGATCGAAATCGCAACAATCCAACGGTTTTAACCCTAAAATTTCATAACCACTCACCATCCCCAGAGATTGACTTGAATGATCAAACAGTTTTAAATCTTTCATTATTCTACGCAAACAAGTGTTTGGAAAGGAAGAAAGAAAGATATTTTTCAAGAACCGACGTTGTGGGCGTGCACAATTCTCCCATGTCGACCCTGAGAAGAATACGAAATAGCAGCTGGACACGCTGCTTATCGGTTTCTATGGGGAATGCTTTTGGTAAACACAGTGTGGAGTCGAATGTTAGAAAAACCTAAACATCTTTTTTTTAAAGTCATTACACCATGGACGATCTGTTAGTTGTCGTCATCAGCTGTTTGCTTACCTACGATATCTTGTGATCTACTTCACCGCACGACAAAAGACTTTTTCATATTTTCAGCAGTTGTTAATATAAATTTATAGACTATAAATATTGATAACTCACTATGGCAATGCTAAGAGATATGTTTTTGTTTTAATGTTTTCTAGCACAACATGAAATATTGTCATGAAAATGCGTCGTGACCATTGGGCAGGAGATATGATATGCAAATTACAATGTGTTAGATCGAAAAATAAGAATATGTCAATGTATCTTATGAAATCTTTCTTTAAAAAATACTAGGATAGTTTTTAGAAGAAATTTATTATCTTATTTACGCACAAAATTAAAATTCAATTTCACAAGGGATCAATATTTATACCAACAGAATAAAACAGAAACCAATATGTTAGCAAAGATGATGGCTTGTATTTATTCATATAAGAGACGACATTTTCAGGACTTGCAACATTACTTTCCCAAATACCTTGTTATAAATCAACCGTTAAGACAGTTATTGAATTAGCACAACTATCTAACGATTAGTTTTTCAATCTCATTTATACAGAAAAGCAAATTTCATTGTATATGGAATTTTTTTTCAAAGAGAATTAAACAAATAAAGCTAAGATGACGCTTTGTTTTTATTTATATCAGAATCATCATTTACAGAGCTCACAACAATCTTTCCCAGATTCGCCCACGTTAAGACAATTATCCAGTTAGTCCAATTTTTTTCAACTATTAATGTAAGTATTATTATTCACTTATAAATACATGAGCTAATTTTTTAAGGCCGTACCTTCGTTGATTGTTGCAACGAGTTTGCTAACAATTCCATTTGACACGTTATTTTAATAAGAGTTTATTTTGAAAATAATGTTTCTATCAAGAAAATGATAAAAATTTGTACCGTTGTGTAAACTGTTTTAAATTAGTCGTCTTTGATGACCAAATGCTTCTCTAGGAGTATTGACAATATTTAATTTTATTTAAATTCTTTAGGTATAATTTCTTGGTTATAGTTGTCGAATATAAAGTCGTGCTATTTAAATTGTCTTAGATATGTTCTCTTTATTGTATGCATCTATCATTCTAATGAAGAGCAGTAACATGGTAGCATGATATTATTAAAAATATAAATGTCCAGTTTACCAATCTTCAAAATTTCGTGGTATCGTGAATTCACCTCCTCCCCATCGTTTTAAACAACACAGGTATTAAATAAAACCCTTCTTTAGGTTTCATCAGTGTGTGAAAACCACGTGAATATCTGATGAAGTAATAAAAATAGTTTCCAAATCAGGGTGTCAAAGTAATTGATAGTTGAAAATTAGACAAAAATTATGCTTAAACAGTTGTCAAAATGTAAGAAAAATTTTCACGATTATTTAATTGATATAATTAGAGACATTTTTTTATAAATTTTGAAATGGTGCAATGGTGAAATGCATTTTTGTGTACCAGTATTTTCGGAATATATTGTATAAGGCCATCAAAATTAAATTTTTTAATTAATTATAATTCTAATTAATTTTTAATCACCCAAAATTCTAATTAATTTATATACCCTCTAAAGACAGATTGATAGTTAAAAGTTAAACGGTCTGGCCCATTGAGCGGCATCTTACAAATTTTTCATAGATTTAAATCAATTGAATTTGTAAGCCCACATTAACATGAAGTACAATTATTCTCCACACGTTTATAGGTTCACGAAATCGTTGGTCATTTGTAGGCTGTCCACAATACTATTAACAGATCTCATTGTCCAGCATAACGAGTTCGGACTATTGTGGTTAACAGTGAATAGATAATATCTCTAACCGTTATATAATCGTTAGGGTTAGAGCTAAGACTAAGGCAGGAATAGCTGCATACACTGCGCATGCCCCTGTTGCTTGGCGATTCACAATTTAAAAAAATTAGAAGATCGAATCAAGTTCGTTCAGATAAAATAAAAAAAAATCAATTAAAAAAGTATTTTCAGCAAAGGTTTAGTCGTAATATACAATTCAACTAAATATGCAAAGAATTATCAAAAAATAGATATGATGCAATATAACTATTACTATAAACCTAAAATTCGCAATTAACAAATCAAAAGAATTCAATAATTCAGTAAATTTCTATATAATTTCAGCAATAATTTCAATAAATTGAAACATTATTGTGATTATTTAAATAAAATTATCGAAGTCACTGCATATATGAAATTTTTAGGATACTAAAATTTAGCAGGGGACAAATGTTTTCATGCATTTAATCGATGGAAAAAAACTATATTAGATTATCGCTTGTCAGGAAATATTCATATTTAAGATTGCGTTCTTTGGAATAGCATTTATGTTGAACTAAAAATCGCTTTTCAAACTTACTTTTATTATTTATATACTATTTTCATTAACTGGACTTAACAATTCTAGTTGAAAAAGGAAAACTATTGTAGTATGAAAATGTTTATGGAAACAGCAGGAATGGTCTTCCCAAAACTTTATCGCATAATTTCAATAAACTTGTCAAGCCAAAAAACGTCTTACGTCGCACTGGTGTATAATAGTTATGAAATATTAAATTTTAATAAAAATGCCAAATTTACGCCAAAAATCACTATTGTGCTTGATTTCCTCAACACATGGTTTTACCAATCATTTAGAACCAAAATCTGACTCAAAATTGCACTTGTACTCACAAAATGCCACACCAAATTGGATATATTTAAGTTACCATGCTTACATTTTTATGAAAGTACAGACCGGGAAACAGTCAAATTGTAGTTGGACTTGGTCCTAACTTTGACAGGTACTTAGACAGCTGATCTTTGACAGGTATCTTTGATAAACTTTGACAGGCGATGTTAAATCTGTGTACCGAATTTTATCTATTTAGCTCTTCTCTTTATCTAAGTATCTTGTTAATTTGTTTTCAGATGGAAGGACTTCCATTGAATAGATTTTACTCAAAATTTCAAAGGAATCTGCAGCTTTGGTGCATACCATATACCAATTTTCAACCGTGTACTCAAAGAGTTTGAGTTTTCTTTGTGCATTTTTCAAATTTAGAGAGGTCTAAGATATAGAAATTCGTCAAATTCTCGTTCAAAATTTTTGAAGATCGCTATACTTTTTCAGTACTTCATATACAAGTAGGTAAAAAAATTTCAATTCTTACATATTTGTAAAAATAGCATCAAACACTTATTATTTTCGAATCGCAGTTTTGCAGGCGAACTTGTTTCTGTCTCTATTTCACCATAAAAATTCAGATGGCTTCACTTTGATCGATTAGCACATTAAAAAAACACATAAAAATGATATTAAAATATCCATAAGTTTCAACGCGTAGTGAATTACATGGAGCGAACCGAAACTTCAAAATTCGGACATGCGCATCTTTTACTCCTTTGACTTAATCAAGGATTACCCGGATTGTGTGTGTGGACGCCCCGGGCTGTCCGGCAAGGGCTGGAAGGGTCGGGTAAGGGGGAGGATTCCATCATCGATTGGGAAGTAAAAGCTGGCATCTTGGAGGGTCATTAAGGAGCGATCAATACGCAGGCTCCTTATTTCCACATGAGAAGTCATTATCATTACGGAGATAATGACAGTGAGGGAAAATCCACGACTTTTCTTCGGTGACAGGACAAGGATCGAGGATAAACAAACTTTACATATGTTCGGTGCCATTGTCAAAAGTAAGGAAAGGGTTCTGGATTCCTGAAGGAGCAGTTTCTAAAGCAAAGCAAATATATGTCCAAGAGTATTTTGCTAGGAAAGTATATTTCCGAGATTAAATGCGGGCATTTGTATTTATATGTCTGGGTAGATAGAATATATTTGAACAGAAAACACGTAGGCACTGACACTTGGAAAAAATTTCATTAATATCGAGGAACAGCTATAAGTTACTTCTTAAATAATTAGTAAAATATCCCGTCAATAAATTATATTTTATAAATTGAATGTACGCATTTCAATGTCCTAATATAATACATATGTAATAGCCTACATTTCCACCAACAATATTCGAGTATTGACCCATCAAACTTGCATAATTAAATATGTCAGCTTAGCAGAATATAAAAATATTTTGGTTTAATTTCACCTATTAATAGATTTAATTATCAACATTTCTAAATCAGAAGAAATTAAATTCAAATATTTATTTACTTTCACTACCATCGTTTGAAAAAGATAATTTGATGAGAGAAAAGAGTTATTTTCAAACTTTTATCAACAGAATTAAAATAGCAACTCTCGATCTGTGGAACGAAATAATAGAAATGAGTTGCAAAGAAAGTCATAACTACCAAAACTGTGGATAACCACTCAAACCAAAATAAGAAGTTAAAAATTATCTGTTAATATAAATCAAAACTTCATTTTTAATATTAAATTTCAGTAAAATTGAAATAATTTTAATACTGATTTTATTTAAAATTCCAAAATTCTTCAAACAAGGCTAAAATCTATTGACAAAAACTAGAAGAGGACAAACAAAACGGAAATAAGACCTCAATATTCTACAAACCTCAGGATTAAATATCACATATCTTTCAAACTGGTGTCTTAAGAATTGTGATCTTCAAATGGATAATTGTCACAAATTCCATTAAAAATTTCTATAGATAGATTGGTTCAAATACCGGGTTCGCTAAACAGTACATTTAGATAGTGCCAACGAACTCAGACGTTTTAAGAATAAAATGTTCTAAGTTTGAGTTCTTTCGCCTTTATGAGTGTCAAGAATAATTTTTGGCTTATTCTGGGTTCCAAACACAATGCAAAAACATAAAAACATTCTGAAGTTGAAGAACTGCACCTACTTTTGATCAGTCAAACGAATATTTTATAACAGCTAATATCTCTAAGTGCAGAATTCTTACTCTCCTTTGTAAGACTTTCCTAGGCATTTTTCCATTCCTGATGCCATCTTTGTCATTAAAAAAATTATGATTAATTATTATCTTTAATCTATATCACTCTTTCTACAACTTGACCATTTAATCTATTTCAAATCAAATCAGATAAAGGAACGTTATTCATTTAACTAGGCTTACGAAAAAAATAATTAGTAACCTATCAAAAAAATTTAATTCCTCCATAAATTCAGTGAAAGCGAGACGTTAAAAGCAGACAGTCTTTATTGTTGAAGACACAACTTACTCAATTAGTATGCATGACGAGCACCTATGATATCGCTCGGCGGTTAGCATGGGTAGTCAGTATATCCACAAGCCAAACACAATACACATGGTCATGCTATTTGTTTGCGGTTTTAATGGAAAGGAGTTCATTAAAGAGATTTCGAATGATTTCATCACGTATTTAGTCGCCTAGTGACAGAGAAAGAATTAAATCGCAATTTTAGTGACTGGTAATGTATATGACGCTGGATTTCCCTTTTACCTCTCGCAGAATAATTATAAAGTAGGTTCTTGCAGAAGTTATCGAAGTATTTCACTCAAATTAGTAAACCTATTTTTTTCTGAATAACTTCAATTCTTAGAAGGAATATTTCTAAAGAATTGAAATGGTTACATTAAATGAATAGACAAGAATAATTGTACAATTGTTATTAGTTTGAAAATGACCAAAAAAAAAAAATGATTACAAGAAAAATCTATAAAGGATATAATCTGTAGACCAGTATCGATTGTGATTATACTAACAATTTTCTTTTAGTGCAATGAATGCAAGAAAAGACTGAAAAGGATATCAACTGTATACTTGCTTTGATTATATTTAATTGTAATTGTTTTTGTTCGATACTCATTCAATATTCAAAGCCCTATGAGAACAAAATCATCCAATTTGAATCATCTAGTTGGATTGACCCATAAAGGGCCGATACCACTGGGTGATATACAAGAAATTTTTGTTTAATATTAGAGGATAGGTATTGATAACGTACATCAAAATCATAGTCAGACAAGAAAGACATCATCTGAGTTGATCCCTAATTTCCCAGATTTTTTCCTTAGCAATGAAAACTCATTTAGCTGTACATAACATACTTAATGCAAGATCCATATATAAGTAGGTATTTTGGCAGACCTGCATTATTAATATTTTGAAAGCTGGAATGCAAGATAACAACGCATTCAAATTTATTTTTGTAATATATTTTTCTGATTTCCTTAACTGGGCGTAAGTCCAGATGGACATTTTGTTCTAAGGTTTCTTTCTTTCAGTAAATCTGCTTTTTTGTGAAATCAGTTTTGAACCCGGATCCTCTGATCACGATGACGACATTTTGTCACCAAACTATCAAGGAACCTTAGTTATAAAGAATAACCGAGGTTTGGAACTGAAAATTCTTTTTCCAAGAAGTGGCACTTTAAGAAACAGATCTTCACAATAATTCTCGGATAGAAAATCCTTACAGACAGGTGTTGGCAAAGACACTGAATGCATTCCCTTAACTGAAACGGACAGTCTTTGGAAACATTTTGCACCACTCTCTATTCAAGATTTTTCTTTTTCCAGCAATAAAACAGACACGTCGCCAGAGTTATTACATTCTTTATTCCCCAAAGGAGATACATCGATGCTAATAAAAATTAAATGACTTCTCGTTTGCAAATAGCTTCTCAGCACGAGTTGCGGCTTCGTCGTGAGGGTTTTTCTACCTATCTCTAAACCCAAAGGACGCATAAAATTCCCTTGCAAAAATTCTTTCAGGTACATCGGCGCACGTGCGGGTGGCTACAAGGCACTCCTTTTTTTTGTAGTAGAATGACAAGAAACGGGGATACGAAAAAAAGAAAAGAAAAGGGAATCGCACTCTTTTATGAGCGTTGAGCCCGACGCTAGACAACATTAATGGTATTGAGTTGAAAGGCGAATAGCTGCTAATGGGTAGACTCCGGGGACAGATAACTCTAGCTTTCCACAAGAAATACTCGAATACAATGCTCTGGCATTCTGGCAAGACAGCAGCAGATAAGAAGAATAAGGGATGCAACATTAATGAGCAACTGTCTGATGGCAAAATGTGGAGCTGCACATTTTTACATTGTGTCAGAAATGTAAAACTGTTCAGAAACTTATTATTTAACATACAAAAATCTTTTTAGAATTTATAGCGCATATTGTAAATTTCTTTTTCTTGATTCTCAAAAAAAAAAGTAAATTTGGTAATGAATTTCAGTATTCAGATTTTTCATTCAAATACTATCTTCCAGATTATTCAAGCATTATTCTATGATACAGTTCTTCTCACCTTTCCCACTCTGAATCCCATTTGAATCTGAATGAGTTTTTCGCTTCACTGTAAATGATTATGCAATGAAATGCAGAGTAAACAACAAGAACAGCTCCCCAAAACTTTTAACATGTCCTAAAAACTGTTACTCCTTCTTATAAAATTCAATACTTTCGATGAGGCAGAATATACCACGAGTTCAGATTTTTATTTTGAATTTGAATTGCATACTTTATATCACAGTAAAGAAAGCCTTTTACTTATGTATTAATTGCATTATATTATCGATGAATAATTTTGAAACCTCGACAATTGGCGTAAATCTAGCGTACGATTTTTTGCGATTGGTCTCTGGCATGTATACCAAAAAGTCGAATATAATATTAAGTATTTGAAAATCAACAAGTATAAAAAAAATCGAGTGCAGATTTTCACATTTTTTTTTCCTAGAAAGTTTGTGACCAAAGTTTGGTATAGAACTACAATTGTAGTCACAAGTTCACACAATAAATTAATTTAATATATGTTAACGCTTTTCTGAATTATTGCATTAACATGCAGATGGAAGTATACACATATAAACGGTCTATATTTTTGATTTTTTTTTTTCAAGTTTGTTGAGGATCTACATTTTAGTAGCTTGAGTACACTTGAGTATTAAATTTTATTTATCTAACTCACAGTTATAGTGTTCACTTCTACACGAAAAACTGGAAAGACAGATTTTGTCAAGGGATTTTTCTTAAAATTTAATAAATCTACAAATTTGGTATAAAAGCCACATCGAAATTTCATCCATCTAACTTAAAATGCTTGTTAAGTATAGTATTCACAGAAAAGCAAACATTATTCAGAAATTGTACTTTTCTTGTCCAGGAAGGCCTAAAACATGAAGATTCGTTGAAATGACCAATTCGATATTTTTTGACAATTAAATGCTTTTTATTATAACTAATGTAAGAGAAAATAAACATACAGAAGTAAAATAGATATATATGGAAGAAAGAACTTTGTATTTTATATATGATTAATAAATGTCCATAATTATTATACGCATATAAGATATATAGTAAATCAATAATTTTGTAAATTATTGTTTAAAGATATTGAAAAAAAAAAAAGAATAAATTCGCATGTTTTTGTGACTATCAATTATACATTTCAGTCCTATTTAGGTCTAGACTCTTGATATAATTTGAAAATATTTAGATGTACGGGTTTCTTTGCAAATTAATGTTGATGTAAGAACAATAGCAATTCAATGAATCTAGCTTTCTAAAATATATTATCCACCGAAATAAACGATATTTATTGTTGAAAAAGTCTTTAAAGACTTGAAAATATTAGAAAAAAATGTCGATATTTTGTTCTTTTAACAAAATGCTTTATTCGCTTTGTGCCTTCATTTTTCAACTAACACGAGCGCTAACAAACAAACCTTTCGAATTCGAACACTGGGGTTCATTGAAATTTCTGCTTGGGAGAAGCGGATAAAATCGTCAGGCAAAATGTCATTTGCATCGATTCCAGAATCAATTGCGTCCACTTTTCAAAAGAAGGCGGAAGATAAAAAAAAAGCATTCAAACTAAGTGATGACAAATCCTTTCTCGAATGCAAATGAGCGGCGATTATTGAAATGAAGCCGAGTTTATTCAAATGCGATGTTTATGAACTGAGAAAGAATATTCGAACAGTCAGAAATTAGAATGGAAACAGCTTTATGCCAATGGGAAGGAACACTTCAACGGAATCAGAAAACGCTTTGTCCTTTTCATATGCCCGGCGAAAAGTTTTATTACTGGAATTTTCTACTTTGACTGCAAGAATGACAAAACATATGATTGTATGCTTGTGCAAAAGAGGAATATTTAAATGATTGTAAGTCGGAATTTAATTATTTCTCCGTCCTTATTTTTTAAATTGAAGGCTTCAAGGAATAGAAAAGTATCAATGTTAGCAAATGATTTAAGAAAGTTAAATAGCTATTTTTTAAATTTTATTCTGTTTAACCCCTTAACTGCTTTATAATTTTTACTATCTGATAAGGGATATTCTATTTTTGGAATATTTTCTTATTTTTATTCAAATGGAAATCCATTGAATATATATCTGTCTATCCGAAGTAATTTTAATATTGAATTATAATCATTATGAATGAGCTTTTTTTTTTTTTTTTTTTTTTTTTGCTTACAATTATCAAAATTCGATAAATTGAAGATGAGCTCGAGCAAAAAAGTTAAGAAATATCGCTGTATTTAAATGGAAATTAATTGGAAATCATTACAAATAAAACAAACTCATGAAAACATTATTCTATATGATTTATCGTATTGTTAAACTTAAGGCACTTTTTAATCTTAACTTCGATTCATAATGAGTTTAATCAAAGCTTGTATTTTGGACCTCCATCTGCTGGCCATTTGGATTCAAAATCCATTACAAATCAACGTTTTAGTCTTAATTCCACAAAAAAAAAATCATTTATAGTGCTTACATTGCTTTTAAAATGCGCGTACGAACAAACAGATCAACTAACATTCAAACCATCGAAAAATTTGAAACAAATTTACAAAATTAGTAAAAAGCATTTGTCAAATATCATTTATCTAGATTCATGTTTTTTAATTATCATTTTCAAGTATATGCAAACATAATAAACTTCCCTGAAATTGATAAATTTTATTCAAAGTTTAAAACTGAGAAAAGAAAACTGAGAATTAGATTACGAAATTCATCGAAAATGATTGCACTTTCTTGCAATGGAGTAAATAATATCTAAAATTATAAAATTCCATTTGAGTTTTCTAAATTATCATCATTAATTTTTTTTATAATTAATGAATGCACATTTATTTATTTCCGATATCTGGAATGGAAATTCTGTTTTCGAGGCGAGGAGAATGGCTTCAAAACCTGTCATCCGACAAAGGAAAACACGGGGAAGACTTACTGTAATAGTAAAGCTTTATAACGGTAAATTTTGATGCCAAAATGCAGAATGGTTATTTATATTCTAATAAATATAGCATTTTAGTCAATGTACAAAATCAAGAATTTGTAACGATTTTTTACAAAAGAATAGCAATGGATAACATGGAAATAAAGATGTAGAATAATTAACATTTAATACAAAAACCACATCACAGTTCCGTTTCCAGAAATCATGTGACCCTTTTCCGGTTTGGCATAGATATAGATGAGCTTTATTCTAAAAAATATTCAGAGATCAATTGGAAAGAAAAAAGAACAAAATACGAATACATATGGCATAACAAGAAATAATAAAAACTAAAATGAAAAATATCTGAAGTACAATATAACTGGATGAATGAACATGATAATGTGTAGTATGAGTAAAAATATATGCTACAATTATTAATTTATTGCTTAACTTCTTCAAACTTATTCAATAGAAGGAGAATCGTAAACTGTTTTGCTATCTAAAAAAGAATGACCAGTGAAAAAAAAAAGTCCAGTTGAGATATAAAACTGAATACGGAGAAAGATTTGAAGGTAAAACATACAATAGTTATTGTAACCACTTTATATACCTCTATTTAATTTACTGTAGAAATTAACGATCCGAATCGATATGGTAATATAATAATCCAAAAAGCATAGTATTGGATAGCGTGGTAACAAAAAGGTTAATAAGGATGCTCAATTTAAAAATGATCGCTTGATAGTCCCATCTCCAAATCGAGACAGCAACATGTTTTTATTAGAAAAGCATGTTTCGTCTATTAGGTTGTTATCTTGTAATGCAACAACAGTCAGAGCCACTTAAATATCTGGCATGTGCTGTTACGATCCATTAGACTCGTAAGTGGCGACGATCAACCCCTCTTAGAAGGGCTCAAGTGGACCGTTCGATTCGGAAGGAGGAACCCATTCCGTGGCCGAAAACTCAAGATAAACAAATGAATTGCCCAAATTTGTTTTCGGTAAACATTCCAGAAGCAATTTTCGTTCGCTATCATGGCAAGTGTGTTTGCCAAGGGAACTTCGTCGAGGCAAAAACAACGACGACTCGTTCTCTCATCGCGTAAACAAACAGCGTTTAGAGGCAGAAGGCGGGTGGAGGGCTCATAATCTCAAGAATATATTGCTCCTTTTTAAAATTCTGCTATGTATTTCGTGTGTTTTGTTTTGTTTTACTTGAAAATAGGGCTCATTTTTGTCCCAGTGCTGAATTTTTTATTGTTTATAAATAGCAAATAAATGAGTCGTTTCAGTAAACAGCGAGTCAACGGACCTGAAATTGAGAAGATTTATTTTTTTGCTCAGAATTTTAAGTTGGTTGCTTAGATTTTGTATAACGGCATATGCCAAGCTGATAATGGCATGTTCGAAAATTTCCGTGCTATTCCTGAGACTCACTTTCGAAAATCGCATCCTTCAAGTTGATAATGTAGGCTTTTAGTTTAGTTACATTAATATCCCGTTTTGAAGCAACACTGGGGCTATTTTGGGACGAACCTCGTAATTTTGAACCACGGTCAGATGACGAGGACGAACTTGAGCTGGCCAGCTGATCTTTCCAAACTTCCACACCACACTAGTGAGAGAACGTTTGGTCCAGACGGATTTAACGTTCACCAGATTCTCTCACTCGACGGTTTATCGGTGGAATCGGGTCTCGAACCTGCAGCCCTCCGATTCCGAAGCCAAGATCTTACCACTAGACCACCGTAGCTCCTTAATAATGTAGGTAGAAGATAGTAAGATTATCAACTTCCGAAGTCTAGGCTCTCCTAAATCTCAAGATGGAAGGTCTGGACTGCACAATTGTGAATGACTGAAGATACCCCATTTGAAATACATGATGCATCCTATTTGGTTATTGAGTGGGCTAGCGTTATCACCAAGAAACCAATGTTGGTGAAAAGTCAACAGAACATTTCGAGTTCATTTCTTATTTCAATGCAGTCAATGGATCTTAAAAACGTTTCGCCTTCTTTGAATCCATTTAAGCTCAAATATTTATCATTACCTAAGTTATTCCAAGATTCAGTGTCAAGTTTGAGCAGTATTCCCGCTGAATATAATTTTTTTGCTACTAAATGCCGACTGCTATAGCTTATAGCCATTTCTCTATGAAATTTTTAATGATATAATTAATTCCTTTAGCTCTTTTCTAATAATATCCTGAGCACCACATAAACAAACATACAGTAATGAGCTATAGAATGATTCAAGTAAAATGGCGCGGAAGTTAAAAATTTTTAAAAAGCAAAATCACAATTTCCACACGAAAGTTAATCCCACTTTATCCTTTCTTAAAACTTTACTTGAAATTGTGGTCCACAACTATTTATCTGAGGTGATTGAAATCACAGGATTTTAAATAATGATTTCACTTATGTATAGAAAAAACATTCGATGTAAAAGTCATTTGTTATATATTTAAATTATAAAGGGACAAAACCAAAAATAACAGCCTGATTATTGCAGAAATATCGAATTCAGATTTATATATATGCTGCTTTATATTCTATTCCTTTTATGAAAAGAAAGTTATAATTAAACTTTTCTTTAATTTAATTTAATTACCGAATTAGCAATAAAACATACCAAATTATTTATCCGGTTAGTTTCCATCAATCCGTTTAGTATTTTTAAAAAATTTTACAGTAAGAATATTTGCCAACTAGTAAAACAATTACTTTAATATAAATCTTTTTTTTCATGCCAAGTAGAAAGTGAATTATCAGTAAATTCCATACTGGCACACAAATATATCACAGTCAGAATTCTGTAACAATTTGAAATTTTGAACTCGTAATAGTCAGATAATGCCTTAAAATCAAAACTGATAAAAATTGTGTACTGTTAATAGGAATAATAACGATCCTTCAGCCAGATTCAAAATATTCTCTAAACGGAAAAGTGAAATATAACAGTGAATTGCTCAAAAGACAATAACGCACTAAAATAACAACTATTGAAAATATTCTTTCCACTCTGAAAAGAGGAATGTGAGCGCTATATAACGCCTATGAGCATAGAATAACTTAAGTTATTTTCCTTTTCCAGACTGAATAAAATAATTTAACTGAATATTGACTAAATAAAATAATTTAACTAACAAGACAGGGAATAATAAAAATTATATACATCAATTAACAAATCCAGGACAGAAAAAAGACACGGTTCTATAAGGAATATACAGAACCACCGCCGGAATGCAGGTACTACGAACTTTTAGCATGGTAACAAAACCGATGTAAAAGCACTCTTAAAGACTCCAATATCAGCATGGACAACAGAGGAGTAATCACATCCATTGCAATCAATAGCCCTCAACCGGCAAAACATCACGCGTGCGGACCAGGAAACAAGAAATACCCATCAAGTTCTTATAACAATCTTTACTCTTGGCTAACAGAACATTTTTTTCACTGATCCAGGACAAGAAAAAAGTAGATAAACTGCAGCCAATAATCTTCCTCCTCCCCCTTCTAACAGGAGTGCCCAAATAAATCAGAAACAGTTTTGTCGTTGCCTCGAAAAACATTGAACAACAAAATACACCTCATTAGGGCTCGGGCCATGGGGTAGGAAAAAAAAAGGGATCTTATTTCTGGTATTTCATCTGACGGGATGTCACGTTTGAACCGTGATTGCTCATTCCTGATTGGTTGAGCTACCATCCTTTCTGCAGATGGATGGTATTTATTTCTATTTATAGATGGGTGCTGAGATTCTGGGAAAAAAGGTATAAGTCAAATCTCAGACAGCATTCAATACATGCATTGTTTTTCTTCCCGGCTTACGAAGGGGGGAAAAAGTACTCTGATTACCAAAATGTCAGATTTCAAGATCTTGATAAATGAAATATCCACACATTCGACTATCTTGAGCATATAAAAAAAACATCTTTAGGAATTATGTTCATCGTAGTCAAGACAGCGCGCAAGCTAGATAAACGAAATACGGAACACGATTTTTAATCATGTTTTTATTTATATGAATCTTATAGAAAGTTTAGTTTGTTTATATTAATATCTGGTTTTAAAGCAATACTTGGACTAATTTGGGACCAACCTCTTAATTTTGAACCGAGGTCAGACCGACTACGAAGCTGGAAGTCCCCCTCACCCAACTTCCACTCCACATCAGTTGGAGGACCTTTGGCCCTGATGGATTTAATGTGCATTAGACCCATTTACAATACGATTCATTGGTGAAATTGGGTCTAAAGCTCGAAACTTCCATAACTGAAGGCGAGACTTTGCCACCAGACCACCGCTACCTCCAGTCTTAGACCAAGTACTTCAATGGTAAGGCTATGGAGATAGTTTCGCCATTCTCCAGCGCTCTGAAACTGAGTAAGTATCTCCAAATTGAATTAAAGTTGACCTTTATAATTCGAAAAACAGTTTTAAAATCAGAAATTTTATCTATATATCTAGTTTTATTACCTGTGCCCATGCATTAAATATGTTAACTCAAAAATGCAGCCAAATAAAAATTAATATGTGGTTATTGACATCAAAATTGTATACATTATTTTTTGGACGAAAAATGAATATTTAATAAATTTTATAATAATGCTAAGAAGCAAAAAAGTCATTTTTTTAAAGTCTATTGCAGAATACTTTCGTTAGTTTTAAAGTAAAAAATACATTATTATTACTACAAGAATGGCATACTTCGCATGCGTTCTTTATTTAATAAGTAAAGCTTTTTTTAATCAAATAATTGAAAAAATCGAAACATTAATGGAGCTTCAAATGCAATAAGATATGTTAAAGAAATGCAACTTTAGACGATGAAGAAAAATCGAAGTAATCATGCCGAAATATAGAAAATAAACTTCAGAATTAAGCTTTTAAAACCGCTATGATGTCACTGGATTGATCTCATGTACACAATGAATAAAATATATATAACAGATTTAAAAGTGTTATAAAACTTAGGCTTTTAAAAAAGTCGGATAATTTAACGGGTTTGTGGACAAAACTATAACCAAGCGATTTAACTAAACTGAAATAAAATCAATATTAACGGCGACTTGTTTTAAATAAATTTCGGTACTTACATACTATCATTCATATGATTAGACAAATTCTTATATGGTTACAGAGATGTACAATTTAATCAATTCTTTTTTTCTAAATACTATTTGAAAGGCATAGAAATCGCTTCTTTTTCAAATATTAAATGAAAGGCATAGAAATCACTTCTTTTT
>JAPMOQ010044464.1:236966-285597 GCA_026543055.1 Argiope trifasciata
GGCATAGAAATCACTTCTTTTTCAAATATTAAATGAAAGGCATAGAACTTTCTTACTTTTCAAATATTAATTGAAAAGCGTAGAATTTTCTTATTTATCAAACATTAATTTGAAAAGCGTAGAATTCTCTTATTGTTCAAGCATTAACTGAAAAGAGCAGAACTTTTTTATTATTTAACTATTAATAGAAAAACGCAGACCATTCTTGTATTTCAAATATTAATTGAAAAGCGCAGACCATTCTCATATTTCAAATATTAAATGAGAAGCCTAGAACTTCAGATATTAATTGAAAACCGTAGAACTCTCAAAAGCAGCTTATCGAAATTCACAATTGTAAAATTTTCGACAACATTATACATTATTATAAACTTCGCAATGAAACTTCCCAGAAAAGTAATCTCATGAAATCCTTTAGAATTCTGTAGAGCGATGAAAATCAAACCAAAAACTTGAGTGGAATGGCTCTTTTACCTTTCGATTTATCTTCAAAGTCCCATTCGGCAAAAGCTGAAATAACACAAAATTGTTTCTTTAGCGGCCTTCGTGGTCGATAATGGCCGCCTTATCTGCGGAAAAGGCTATCATAAAACGGTGAAAGGGCCGAATTCAATTCTTGAACTGTTTCCGACCTAACCTCACGTTTTCAAATAATACCCTCCAATAAAAGATCGAAAATCCACAGATGGAAAGTAGTTACAGTTACAGTTCAACTCACGGCGCCATTTGTATTTCGCATTCCACCTCGTCTGATTGCTACTCTGGAAAGAATGATAATACAAAAATAAAAAAGGCTTAAGCGATGGTTGGATTCCTCAAATATTAGTATCTTCGAGAATGGAAGTAATTTTCTTTTCTTAGAATTTGTAATTTCTTCAAAATTATGTAAAGTATTTAATGAAGTTGTTTAAGACTTTGGAATGACAGGAATTCCACATAATTGTAAGAATGGGGAAGATATTTTTTTCATATATTTCCGATATATTCAAATATATTCCTTACTAATATGACCTAGTTAAAATAAAAAAAACATTGCTAAAATATCGGAGGCTAATATTTCTTATAATATTGATATTCCAACGTTTTACTAACAATGTAAATTACGAAATCGTGCAGTAGAGTTAATTATATGAATATTGATTATAATATGATGCACAAATGCATCAAAAACACTTAGAAAAAGAGCAATAACGAAAGTTAGATGTTAATGATTCTGAAGTTCTTAAGGTTCCGATTAAGCCCTATAAAATCTAACTAAACTCATAAAATAAACATGAAAATAAAAAAATAACAATGAATGCAACAACTTTAAATAAATAAACATGCTAATGAAAACACAAATGTTAATTACGATTTTTACAATCTCTAAATCATCTACGTAATCTTTTGGAACATGTATCCTCAAGTTAATTCAAAAATATTTTTCTGGTTATACAAATAAAGTTTTAAAAAATATATTTTTTTTAAAAGAAATTTAACCAATTATAAAATAATTTCAAATTTAGTAGAATGCAACAGATTTCTACACTGAAGTATTTGATAACTGTTTAAATCTTATTCAGTGTTTAAATGCATGTGAAATATAAATTATATATCTATTCTGATCATCATATAAATTTCTTTATAGCATATATTAATCAATAAATGTAATTATTTAGATTATATAAAATAGTTTATTAAACTTTAATTATTGATACCTAGAAATTATTAAATTTTCCAGAAAAATTATCACTGAAATCAGACTTAACAATCCATAAATCATCTGCGTAATTTTTTGGTGGAATCTATACCCTCAAATTTATAAAAATATATTTGATTGGCAATATAAATAAAAATAAAATATATTAAATAATTTTCAAATAGTTTAACCATTAATCAAAAATCTTCAAATTGAATATAGTAGAACTGGACTCGACTCTTAATTTTTTAATATTTGTTCAAATCCAACGTCAAAAAAAATATAGATGTGAAACATAAATTTAACATCTTTTCCAATCATTATATATACTTTACAGCATATATTAATCAATAAATGTATTTATTTAGATTATAAAAAATAATAATAATATAATCATTTAGATTATATAAAATATTGAATTAAAATGTAACTACTTAGATTACAAAAAATAATGATTTAAAATGTAATATTTAGAACATATAAAATAATGAATTAAAGTGTAATTATTTAGATGCCGAGACATTATAAAATTTTTCCAGAAAAATTATTATAGAAATCAGATTTTAAATCTTAAATTTTGTTAAAATTCTTTTGAGTAAGTATTTATGAATCTTATTAGCATCAAAAACGATTAACAAAAGGCAAAACTCTTTTTTTAACGACTAAGAATGCTGAGAAAATTCCTCTGAATAAAAAGTGGCTTCTTTTCCATCTCAAATAATCATTCATTAGAACAGGTTCATTTTTTATTTCAATATTCACTTTCAAAAAATCAATGGAATTAATTACGACAGTAAATTAGCAGAAAATAATCCTTTTCAATTCAGCTAAATATAGCCATCCTTTTATATTTGTTTCTTTCATAAGATTTGGTGCGTAGGAACAGCAGAAAGAGCCGGCTGCTGCTTTTCCAAAAAGAGAGAGAAAAAAAAAACTATTTCAGAAACTCAGATTTCGTTTTTGTTCTATTGTTTTACTTTTTACCGATCTCTGTTAAATTAAGCGATCAGAATCAAGAATAAATTTCACATAACAAAACCAAGAAATAGTCAGAAAAATCTGCTTCACGCTCTGCTGCAGCTATCGTAACGAATTAACAATAAAACGAAAAGCCTTTACCACTCTTTTATATTTTTTTCCAAACTTCCGATTTGCGAGCTTCCTTCACATGCTAGTCAAAAAAGCAGAGAGTTTTATTTCAACGGTATGAAAACTTCTTTCAAGAGGTTTGGCTGAACTTTCTTCCGACATTTTCACTAGCCATTTTAATTACAAGTGCTTAAGTAATTTATAATTAAAGTAAATAAGCATTCCTTTTTTTTTTTCTTAGCTTATTTCAGATAGAGACGTGATTTTGAAAATGAAACACTTTTACCCATTAATGTTAATGGCTTAAACATTCTAATTTCAAAAAATGTGCTTTATATTATTTCTGTATGCAAATTAAGGTGAATGTTTTATATGTTTTTTATGCAAATCTAAAGTTTTTACCTAATATTGATCAAATTTGATACATAAGAAAAAAATCAGCATTAATTTTAGAAAACAGAGAAGGAAAAGGTATTAAAAATGGTATTTCATTTAAAATTAAATACTCATTTGCTATCTTTCAGATGTATTTTTATAAAATAGAATACCATTTAAAATTAAATCCTTCGGTATTTTTCAGATATATTCTTATAAAATGTTATTCGAAAAGAATTTAATTTAAAATTAAATAATCGTTTGGTATTTTTTAAATATATTTTTATAAATTTTATCTCAAATTATTTTCGTACTATCTAAAAATTCATCAAATTATGATCTTGCCTTAAAATTTTTCTCAATTTTAAATATTCTTTCAAAAATTTATCTAATTCATTCGCTATAATAACATTTTGATTATTATTATGATGAAATTGAAATTCATTTTATTCTTACATCGTCTAATTTTAACTATATATATAGATATTCATTTATGTGGACATTAATTCCCAAGAGAAAACTTCATTCCTATTTTTTATTTCATAATGAATAAGCTTTTTAATTTGCGTGCACAGTAGTTTGTGGTATATCGATTTAATTAAACGCGGTGTTATCCAAACTTATCATACCAGTTGAAATTTTAATTAAATGCAGAAAGTAAAATTTGATAACAAAGCGCTAAAAAATGTAACAATGCTTTTAAATGATGACCGGCGGATAAATAATATATTTTCTCACATTTTATCTTTTTGTGCTACAGAAAGTATCATAACAGGCTTAGAATAACTCTCTTTGAAACTTTACCTAACCACATACAATGCTTCATTAACCGCTATTCTGAATTATTCAGCACTCCTATTTAATGGAACAAAGAATAGGAAGGATTCATTATTAAAATATCCATTATAAATTAATGTTATTCCAAAAATGGGAATTTGGTAAAATTACATTTCGTTAATGTAATTGGCGCCGCTAAGTTAAGGAGAAAGGAAACCACAATTTTGTTCTTCTAATATTTTTAAGCCCATATAATAATAAAATTAAAAAATCAATTTAAATATTAAAAAGAAAAAAATTCGATATTGATGGCAATTTAGAAAAAAGGACTAAATTAAAATTTTAAGATATGTTTTAGATTTGAAAGCCCGTGCAAATAACTTTAATGCATTTATAACGCATATTTAGTCCGTAATAAGTTTAATTAAATGTGTGAAAGAGGGATGCAAGTCAAAACAAAATGTTCTCAATGTAACTCAAACATTAGAAGATAATTAAACTTTAAAAAAAATCCAGTATCGAAATTCTTTATAAAAGGGGAAAAAAAAAACAGAGATGAAAAGAAAAGAAAAAGGAAACTTTAACAGAAATGCCCAGTCATAATGGAAATTCATTTTTCATTTTAATCTTGATTTTTGCAAACGATATTCATTTTATTCATCATAACATGACAAAACCTAAGATGAATATCTTTTATTTTAATTAAATCGTGATAATACGTCTCTATTTCTTTCTATGAGACCCATTGAAAAAAAAAAACGATTCATATTATAATCTTACGTGTTATGGAACAAAACTGCAACTATGTGAATGGATTTTACGTCCGGAATATTCATGTATTCCAAGAAGATAATATTTGTGGCATCATCACGTTTTTTTTTCCTTTAAATTATAGCATGCCAACTGATTTCTTTATTACATTATGATTAATAGTTTGATTTCTACAAGTGAAATATTCTGGAATAATATTTCTTTACAGACGGTTTGAATTCTGTTGCAATCAATATTCTGAGGCGACCACTTTTCTACGATTCTATCTCTTTAAGGGGAGAGACGCGGAAAGATGAGTGTATTTCCGGGATTCTTCATTCTTTGGCTTTATTTTCGCACTATTAGATACTTTTTTATTCAATTTTTTTTCACGTGTAAGTGAATATCGTGTCGTTTCTGACCGCATTATTTTAAATCAGTCTGCGAATAATCCCAGTTTATTTGTTGTTAAATGTAACCATCCTCCCCTTTCATCTTTCCTCTCACCCCTACGTTGACGAATTGAACCCATCCCAAGGCAAGCGCAAAAGTGCGGAGGGTTTTAGAATCCATTGTCTAACAATATTCATCAACGAATATAACATCTAAATGAACCACAAAAATATACCTTCGAAGCAACTTCGAAAACAATTTGAAGGGAAGAAAAAAAAAATTGTCATGGGATTTCTAAATAGTTTTAAATGACTGAGCATAAAAGGTACAAACGTTTCTAAATTAAACAAAGCAATTACCACGATTTGGAATTTCTGTTCAGTTAAGTTACTGGCTTTGTACGCTGGCATGTGGTGATAAAATTCAATCCATTTTGAAATCTCAGCTATTAAGGGTGAATTCCATATTTATCAGCTTCGTTTCTTTCATGCAACTAAACATTTCTTTTAAATATCACCAAAAAGCTTTTAAAAAAGAAAAAAAAAACATTCGGAACAAAAATGAAAGAAACAAAATGAAACCGAAGTGCTTTTTAAAGTGAAATATAACCGACCTTTATGGCGAGGCAGTTAAGAATAAAGTGCTCTACACATCAAATGTGAAACGAAGCCACCCTACGATGGGCCGGCCTTTTTATTTCACTTTTCATTATTTTTTTTATTGTTAGAAAAAAACGGTAACTGCCGCCGAAACTGGGTGCCTGTGTAAAGAAACGGTATGAATGGGGTAAAGAAGAAACCGGGGGAAAAAATTCTTTGGAAGACGAATTAGAATGGAGCAGACGATATTAAATAGGGGACGAGGCAAAGAGAAGAGCTTTGTTCCACGCGTTAACAGTAAATGACACGGCGGCACACTGTACCATGAAGCGAGTGAAAAGAATTTTTTTTCCATATAAGAGGGGAAAAAATGGTAGCTATAAAAAAATCTACTCACGCCATTTTCAGGAATTTTTCATTTCCTTGGCGAATTTTGCGACCAATTATGGCATTTTAAAAATTACGCAGAAGAATATGAATTTTGGAATGTGCACAGTATTTATAGAAGGTGCCAAGAAAGAACATTCGCAATTTTCTTGAACGTTTTGATGATATTTAAATAGAAAAAAAAATGCTAATTTCTTAAGAGTTTCATAACATTTTCAGACCTTTTCATGATTTTCATTGGAAGGTCTAAAAAAGATTATAAAACCTTTTAACTAATTTGAATCTTGGAATCATTTGAGGTTAAGTAAGAACCATGAAAATCCTATGATTTTCCAAAAGCTGTTGTGCATAATAAAAAATAAACCAGCATTAATAAAAAAGAGAATTTATTTTTAAAAAATAATTCCTTGGTTTTGTATCGTCCCTCCCATAAAAGTAAATGTTTTAAACTACAGAGGAAGAATAAAAATAAAAATAAAAGATTTTTTTTTTCATATATCTATCATTTTATTTTCTCATACCTTATGTAATAAGGACAGAATGACAGGAATAGAATTTTAATATAAGAATTATTTAATCATGGTAAACTATAGTAATATTATAATAATTTTAATATATATGATAAGTTTATTGTAAGGATGTATTTTAATACTGCCATCGGATCTAATAAAGAGAAAAATATAAAATGAAGAACCTTAACAAGTTAAACAATAGTGTGTTGCATAAATAGTATTACAATAAAAAAATGAGCAAAGTAATGCATTACTATTACAGTTTTTTTAAATTCTTCTTTGGACCTTGTAATATTAAGTTTAGAATACATTTTATTTTATTCATATCATAACTGTATCATGTTACGAATCTTTATTCATGTAACGAAAATTATTTTTTTAGAACCAAGATTGAAAGTCCTACGGAAAACAAGAGTTCTTTCAATATTAATTGAGGAGGAAATAAAGCACATCTCTTGAACAGAATCGCCATTCTTCCGCTGTCTAACAGTCAGTATCAAATATGTTATCGGACAACTTATATTAGATTATCCCTATCCATTTTAGGAAATCATCACCAAGGATGAGGGCAATACACGCATGGATGAAAGGTTAGTCCTGTAATCTTATGTTGGCACAAAGGATCTTATTTAGCCTTCTAATTAAGAAATTGGAATCTAAAATAATGACAGTTCAAATATAGAAGGAAAAAAAAACTTCTCCAGCACAGAAATGACTAGAAATTTAAGAAGTTCATTTCATGCAGAACAAGCAATCCTTTGGAAATCAAGCAATCCTTTGGAAAACAAGCAATCCTTTGGAAAACAAGCAATCCTTTGGAAGCAATCCTTTCCAAAGCAATCCTTTTGGAAGTGAAACTGATAATTTTCAGTACAGAGTTAGGGTAGCCAATTAAAGGTTAATGAATAATTATGAAATAATAGCATTTAAGATTTTTTCTTCTTGATGAATAAATTTGTTTTTTAAATGTGTTTAGGTGATAAAACAAATGAAAATTTGAAACATGTCGACTGTACAAGCATAAGTTTGTTGAATATCAATAAATAACAGCACAATGTTGCACTTGCAATTTCATGACTGAAAATCTGAGATAACTTTAAATCTTCTAAGATGATCTGTGGTTGGTTGGTTGGTTGTTTCGAATTTTTTTGGCACAAGAGCCATTCTTGGCTATACTACGCCATACATGCGATAAGAATATTCTTAAAATTCATTTACTGAACAAGTTATTATATAAAACAGTTGAAATATAAAAGATTTAAAGGATAAAATTCCAAACGTCCATAAAATAGTTAAAATATTCGTTAAAAGGCCGATGTCTTTTAAAAAGTTAAAAATATTTGGATGATGTTTCTCTTCCAGCAAATCTGAAAAAGTTACATGACATGAATTAAAGTAGCGAGAGCGGTACAAATTATAGTTCGTACATTCTATTAAAAATGATAAACACTTAATTCCATATGGCATGTAGAACACTTTGGAGCGTTCTCTCCAAATAGCAAATGTTAGTGAGTAAGTCGAGTGTGCCCTATACGGAGGCGGTTCTGTGGATATAAGGTAGTAAATGAGTGAGAGGTGATCCGTGGATGTAAAGTAGTAACTGAGTGTAAAATAGTCTGGGGGTGTAAGGCATTAAATACGTGAGTGTAAGATAATCTGTGGTTGTGACTTAGTCAGTAAGTGTAAGGTAATCTGTGAATGTAAGGTAATAAAAAAATGAGTGTAAGATAATCAGTGAATGTAAGGAGTTAAATATGAAAATCCATACACTAATGATGAGTAGGAAAATGACTTCAAAAACCATGAAAATGAAGAAATAATATTAATTTCATAATATATTTTACTAGGGACTCAATCACTGTAGCTGGAAGGACAGTAGTATGTTTCCATTTCTTGGCGAATTTATATTAATTCAGAAATGTATAAACTAACTTACGCAATCGTTGACAAAAGCGCATATGTGATCCAAAAATGAGGGTGTTGAGATTCTTCATGCCAAACTGCCTTCCAATGATTACAAATAATCGTTATCAATGGATACACAATTGTTTTAATCTAAGAAAGTTTCGATATAGATATGCATCTTAGATCACAACAATATATGTAAAAATAATTAACTATACTTAAAATATTAGTTTTCATTCTAAAGTACAAAGACTATCAATTTATTTGTTAATTGTAACAGGCAAGAGATGAAAGATTATAATCATTGAAACAGAATCAAAAATTCCTATACTTCATCAAAATAAAAATAACAGAGATATAAAAACCTAGTCTTGCCAAGTTCGACGGATATCTAGACCCAAAGTATGGTCTCTAAACTACTTTTTAATTGGATTTCATTTCACAGTCCTCGAGCGAGTGTGTTTGTCTGGAAGTCGCTCATCTAAAGCACAAAAGCGCTCTTTCACACAGCTTAGAGAAATACATGGAGCTTAAAAATATTTCAAGCAACCGAGTAAAGGAAGGGGGGATGGGGGAGTGATATGATTTATGACTTGAAGATGAAAAATGACACGCAAGGAAGGAGGGGGAAAGATGGAAGTATAAGAATAAAAATCGGAGGGTGGAACTGACACTTAGGTCGAAAGACCTATATCGTTTTTGTACTCCGTTTCCGTCATATATATATATTTCAATTTTTTTTTCCAGTCTTGCCTCAACCGCACTCTGATCTCACTACCCTCGCTTCCACAAATACTTACAAACAAAAGGCTCGCTTCCTATTTAAGTGGCCACCGCACACGTTGAAATAACGACAAAAGCTTGTGCCGTAATCATCTGCTTCTGAAATCCTGGGTTTCGTTTTCGATTTGAAATTCGAACCTTTGAAAGCTTTTCTCCAATGATTGTTTAAATTGGAAGCTGGAATTGAGCAACCTTTTCTTTTGTTTTCCTTTTTTCTCATAGATGAGCTTTTTCTTTACCGTTTTTAAACAAAATAAACCGAAGTAAATGGAAAGGTTTCAGGTTGTTTAAATTGAAAAGAATTATTGGAAAAATAATGTACGCTCTTTTTGTTTATTTTATACAAAATAGAGAGCTCATTTTTGCGCAACACGACAACAACTAGCGATACTATGTCTAACAATTTAGATTTTAAACTTGTAATAGGTAATTGAAATAATTTATTGGTTGCAACAAAAATAAAAAAGTACAACGAAATTTTATGCTACAATCAACTGATGCCTCAAAACAGTTTAGATATCTTCAAAACTAATTTCACCAATTTATTTCTAAATGTAAAAAAGATTTTTTTTTTGCATTGAAAGGTTTCAGATACATGATAGTATTACTAGATTTATATTTGTCTAGATCTACACTAGAACATTTATATTCAATGTGCGAAAATATTCGTTATGTAGATAGCAATACTGAATTTAGATATGATCAGCATATTTTAAACAGTCAAAAAAGTACAAGGAATGTAACAAAGACTAGTTTACAATTACAAAATTACTGAGAAAATAATCGATAACTCACGTTGATTAAAATTGTCCTATGTATTTAATCGTTATCGAAGTTAGTAATCAAACTGCATTTAAAGTACTTTTGATTAAAAAAGGCTTGTTGAGTAAACTTCTATAAAAATAACTGCTACTGTTCAAGAAAAGACACTAAGTTTGACTTTGCAACTTTACTTATGAAAACAAGTTAGAATACACGTATTCAGAGAAATAATCTGATAAAGCGTGGGAAACAACCCCAATCATATACATCCCTTTATGCTTGATACTGAAATGCATGGATTTTTTTTCTTGAAATGGATAATGAAATGCTGCAGTTTTTAAATAATACGGAGTGGCTTTTGATTTGATTTTATACGGTACGAAAAAACGGCACAGACCAAAAGAAGAAATATAATTGGTTGTTCCAAGTATAAACAAAACTTGATAACTTCCAAACTTAAAAAGGTAGGTAGATAAGATCTGATACTTAGAATTAGCAACTAAAATACAGATTTTTATCAAATTTCGAATCAAAATCTGTCAAAGGGTTGATAGCCTGTTCGTCTATACTTCCAGAAACGAGTTAACTCGGTAAATAAAATGAAATTCCGGATGTGATCTTAGGATTCACTTGAAGTTCGATGTCAAATTTTGATTTCATTCGAAAACAAAAAGATGACAAAAATAAATATTGGGTTTTCAGATGCTTGTGTATTAACTGCATTTCAGGTATTATCGCCAAATTTCATGCAATATATTCGATAAAAATACCACATTCAAGACAAATATTTCATATCTTTTTAATCGCTTGTGCAATGCAAAGTGTATAGATTTTACTCAAGGTCCCCTATTTCTTGTGGGGGTGAAAGACAGCACCTATATTAGAGAGCGTGGAAGAAAGTTTAGGGGAGTTATTAAATGATTTAAAAATTACAGTTGTCCTTTATTCATATCAATAAGAACATTTATAAATTTCTGTATCAAGCACAAATTGATGGATATGATTGCGAATATTATTCACGCTTTGTTATTCTGTTATCTCACCGAGAATGGTAACGAGAATTTCCATAAGTAACATATTGTACCTATTCTTAGTAATATTGACATTTTGAGTAGTCTCAAAAAATTGTAAAACAGAACTTTACATTTTTTTTTCGTAGCAAATCATGTATAATATTTTTTCTTCCATTTTTGGAATCATCTTTGATCAATAGCTCATTAACTCTCCTCTAATTTATTTTAATTTATAAAATCTGCCGACTGTCACCCTTACTTCATCTAAACTATTTCACTTAAAAAGTATTTTATAAGAAAATAAAATAAAGAATTCTTCCGAAGTTTTCTTTTATTTCTATAAAGTCTTTTTTGACGGAGTAGGAAAAAAAAAGTCTTTTGGAATGGAATCTCTTTCCCACAAATCCCATTTAAAACCCAAAAGCGAAAGTTCCAATTTATCTTGGCAACTCATCCGGTTTCTACTCATCACTGATTGACGAAACTGGTCTTAACTACTTGCGACGCATTCTTTGCAGGCCTTGTTACGGGACGCATTTAAATAAAATCTTTGTTAAAGAGGGTGGTTTGGGGGAGGGAGACAGAAATGCCATAATGAGATAGAGTGCCCGGATGGAATTCTTCAGGAACTTTTCTCGGCCATTACGCGACGAAATTCTTAATGGTTCTGTTTCTAGCGGGAGCCATATCAGTCTTCTGGCGCGAAAGGCACAAAAATATCGTCTGCACTTTAACTGCTGTCACCGTTCTTTTCACCCTCATTTGTCGCTTCCTAATCCTTGCTTGCACTTCCCACCTCCACTATCTCTCCACTCCAACCCTTTTTTTCCTGTTTCCCATAATACACAGACAGGAATTTTGTCTTCGCTAATGGCAACAAGGCAATCTGGAGTGGTTAGTACAGCTTTCTTGATAAATGAAGAGGAAAAAAAAATATGCCTTTTAAAGGGCAGCTGCGGAACTCCGTTAATTGGAGAACACACGTTACACGTATCATTGCGCAAAGTTAAGTACCATTTTATTAGATACTTCATTCAACTGCTGGTAGAACTTCCGAGCAATCAATCATACGAGAACCAGAATTATGGTGATATAAAAACAAAGCTATCAATTGATTTAATGTTTATAATAATCCAACACTGAAATTTTCACATTTTTAATAAAAATAATCGGAATTTTTCATTGTTAACATACACTTTTGTTTTATATCATAGCTGTTGATATAATATTGTACTAATTTCTATCATATTTTTG
This sequence comes from Argiope trifasciata, assembly GCA_026543055.1. Classification (NCBI taxonomy): domain Eukaryota; kingdom Metazoa; phylum Arthropoda; class Arachnida; order Araneae; family Araneidae; genus Argiope; species Argiope trifasciata. The sequence goes on from JAPMOQ010044464.1 coordinate 249,244, forward strand.
ATAGAAATCAGTACAAGTGGTATACCCAAAACTTTCTCGCTTACTTTCTAATAAACTTGTCATGGCATTGATACAATAATTACAAAATATTGCATTTTGATGTGAATTTAGCATTTTATTGGATCCATCGTTTCATCCTTGGCGAGCAATTTCTGAAATGCTTTAATAGTATCCAAAATTCGAATTGTGTTTCAAATGCATTCTCCTCAACAGATTAAAATAAAAATTTTATAAAAAATTACACTTGTAATCCCTCAAACCGTCTCATATATTCTCTTATAAAGATGCTACTCCAGAGAATGCCTTGCTTAGAATTGGTGTACAAATTATTAACTTTTGGCATGTATCAGGCCTTTTATTGAGTCTGTCATAACATCATTAGCAACTCATATGACGACTAATCCTAGAATGTGCTAATATGATAGTATCTAACAATCGAATTCGTGCATTGAACACGTTTTTCTCAATCAATTGAAACAAAAATTAGACACAAAAATCTACTTGTTATCCCAAAATCACATCCCAAATTTGAAATATTTAACTAATTGTATTTTTGAGTTATTGCATTTATACAGATCGATAAATAGTCAACCCGTTATTGAATTTATCTCAATATGTGAAAGGTGTCTACATTATAGATATTAATTTGTATATCCAACTGTATCTCTGTTCGGTTTTAGTGACCCATGAAATAGTGAATACGGACATCATATGATGTGTTCAGATTATTATTTTATTATTTTTCAGATAAAATACATGAGACAGTTCCTTCAGTCAACGTCCCTCACCTTCCCCCAAAAAACAAAAAACAAATTAAGTAAATTTTATTTTTTCATTTAATTATATCATTTGATCCAATGATATAAAGTGTGCATAGTATTTGCAATACGTTCAAAATTGTTAACTTGCGAAATTTCCATTTTAAAATCTTATCAGAAAATACTAGAGTTCAGTTTACCAGAAAATTTGTTTATTAAGAAGAAAATGATTAACAATTAAAAACTAACACTGTTTAATGTTATAAAATTAGTTACCTAACTGAACCAGAACTGAATTTTCAGAAAAAAAACTTTCGTAATATTTTAAAATTTTAATCAACGGATGAGTAGACTCTCAGCTATTTCCATTAGCAGACAATCAAATAAAAATATAAAAAAAAGCAAAAAACATTAATATTAATAAATTTTAATTTCTCCGAAAAATAGAGGGCTCCATGTTAATTAATGAGAGTGAAGTTTCGTTTTAATTAATGCATAAACCGTCTTTTAAATGCATAAGAACAAAAATTAAAAACAGTTTTTTGCTAAATTAAAGTTCTGAATCTTAAATACTTAAAAAAAATAATAACTTTTTCTACTGCCACAATAAACACGCAAGATAATATAAATGCACAGCGAATGTTGAAAGGGAAAAAAAACTCCTTAACATTTTTGTTAATGATTTTGCGCATTTAAGATATTACACAAAAATCATGATTATCATAAAAATAAAACAAAACAAACAACGGTGACTCACCCTTCACGAACGGAAATTTTGATAATTGAATGAAGACAGCAAAATATACTCACCTAAAAAAATAAGAAAAAAATCGATTAATTTCTTATAAATATAAATCGAGGAATTATATATGCCTAAGTACCATTTCAATACATTAATGGAATTAAAATTATATTTCTTTATGAATATTCACAATTCTAAAGAGGAAATATTTAAATACAGATTAATTATTAGTAGTATCTTGTTTCCCTGAAATATTCTATGAGATGTAACGAAAAAAAAAAAAACCTCACCATTTGCAACATTAAAAAGAAAAGTAATTTACAAAAATAAAAATAAAAATTCTATTAAAATATCGTTTGATGAAATATTTTATATCATTTTCAAATAGTAGAGTTTTGACTACATTCATTTAAACTTAAGATTATTGAAAATAAATAATATTTTTCAGATTTTTAAAAAGAAATATTTTTAAAACAAATAAAAGATATATTTAACAAATAATTTCAAAATTATGGTGTCAGTTTACTTGGCGTCCTAGCGACATGATAAGCATGAAACCAACTTTATACTATCTTTTAATCTTTAAAATGCCCGGATTTTTATTTTTAATAAATAAAATTTGAATTCAACCAGAAAATGAATGTCGTTGATGGGAAAAATACAAAAGAATTTTTTAAATTTTCAACAAAACATACTGATGTATTTCCATATTGTCATAAGCGATCACTCCTTGAATCTTACAAATCTGCATTCCATAATATAATATTTCAAACATCCATAATACCTCTCTTTATATCAAAAAGCACGAAAATTATTTTTAGCATTTCAACTTTAAAGAACATAATATCTGATAGTCAATTTTCTTAGAATTCAACCATAAAAACAAATATTTTTTAGTAATACTGGATTTCCTACAATTCTGAAAGCATTAATAAGAATAATATATTACATATGTATACATAAGCAAAATGATATTTTCGACATAGTTTGTTCGAATCATGAACAACAGATCAAAATGAAGATAATATATTTCAATTCGAATTCATACTTTAAATCAGTTACAATCCCATAAAAGTCAATCGATCCTTCGATAAAATTTAAGATATAAAATGAAACTGCTCAGTTCAAAGTATAGGTGGTTATGATTAAAGTTCCCCTTTGAAACTACCAGACCAAATGCTATCAAATTTGGTAACAATTTAAAGGAAAACTTGCAAATTTCCTTTTTTCCAAAATAAAAAAAAAGCTCAAAAATTCATCACCAGGGCTGAAATGTTGCTGAATCAAAATTGTTATGCAAAATGATATGAAGACGCCGGTTTAAAATATATTTAATCGTTTCCGAAACGTGTTTTAAAGCATGTTTAATGTGTGTTATCCAAGAGCTACGGTTCAGAATGCATTAATGCGATTTAATTTGCTTTCAGAAAAGGATAGACGGCATATTCAACATGCTTTGTAACACATTTCAGAAACGATTAAGCACATTTAAACCAATATCTTCCTGTCCTATTTTACTTAACGATATTACATACAATGCCAAAAACCTTGATGGCAAGTTTTTGAATTTTTTCTAGTCGGAAAAACATTCCTTTGGTCTCTTTTAAACTATCCCCAAATTGGATATCATTTGGTCTAGTAGTTTTCCTTTTATGACCATTTCAAAATAAACTTTAATTATGACTACTCTGTATATTAATTCATAGCAATAATCGATTAGCTAATTAAAAATGCCTTAACACTACACTTATCTTTAATATAATGATTAAAAATGCTTGAAATTATATTATTTTAATACATAATCATTGCAAAATCAAAACTGCGAGTACATGTGCATGGTGTATTCAGAGGACCAACAAGCTCAATCCACCCATGGATGCAAACTGACTAATATGGAAGCAAATGGATAGCCAGCAGAGCATTATCAATGGCAAAGGATACTTATCAGAAGAGAAAGTTAAAATTTTTGATTTTGAACAGATATCTGCAGATAAAGCGAAGATAAAAATGGAAATTAATGGATAAAAAGTAAAAAGTGACCTCCCATCGTTGACCGGGGGGTGGGTCAGCGAGTTCGAGACTCCGGATACGACAGCGAAAGAGTTTAATGAGAGTTTAATGAACAAAGGAAAAGTGCACGTGACTCTGTTGAAGACAGCGAACCACACTTCGAATAATAATTAAGCGTCAGTCATTAATACCGAGAATCGCGAATTGAGAAATAACGATCGAGTTCTTGAAGGAAAGAGTTTCTGATTAGGCACTTAGCAGTTCCGAAGCAGAAATTATCGAAATATAAAGAGAGAAGCACCATAGACTTTTCGTTTGCTATCTGAAACATTTTCCGTCAAATCATAGATCCAGGACCCAAAGTGAAATGGATATATCAATGCTTTTTAAATGACTGATGACGTTTCAAAACTGACGAATGAGTGTTGGGAACTTTAAACTTTACTTAGTTCTGATTCCTACATTGTTTTTTTTTAGTTTATTCAATATCAATAAGTAAAAACGGTTCTGGAAACTTTTTAGCATGAATTAATATATGGTGAAGCCAAGAATGCACTAATTAGACCTATTTTTTCAACCTGGCAGACAAACTGGAACTTGCAGATCCATGATAATTTATATTCGATCAAACCTTCCGCTGGATTGAGGCCTGCTCTTCCTAAACGTGAGATCGATGTCAAATTGATTTTCCTCCTTATAGGACATACACTTTTCAATCATAAGTACCTCATTTTTGGAGAAAGCGCACCCGTATGTGTACTACTTATCACACTAATGACCGCATTCGGATCAAATGCCCTTTTTTTAATGTCCACCATCAAAACTTTAATTGTTCATCTGTAACCTTGTGTGACTTGGTAAATGAAATACACCACCCAAATCTTCTAAAATATTTTGGAGGCTATTCGTTTATGTCCTTATATTTTAACAATTTCGCCAAGTTTACTAAGTTTTAGCACGCATTTAGAAACCACTATTCCAGTTTTTTTTATATCATTTCTTTTAACTATCAACCAGATGCATGGCGGAATTTAGCCAAATATGGTTCCTGCGTCAAAAATTCCTGAAGAACAAAATAAAGCATATCTGACTTGAAAAAATTCATTGAAGACTTTTCGTATACAGACGATTTAAAAGCCTTGAACGAATGAATAATCACATGAAAATCAAGATTCAATAATGTTATTAGCATAGAAAGAATGAAAATGAAACAGGGAATTCTTGTTACGAAAGCAGAATAAATTTGTAGCACAGCGTAAATTTAAACTAATAAATAGCGCAATAGTGGTCAGATCTCTGCACTATATTTCAATACCACAACTGTTCCATGTTCCATCTTCTATTTGGAAAAAACTTTCAGATGATGATGCCTGCTTATTTAAATTTTCTATGAAAATAGTATCTGAACTCAAGGAAAAATTTCTTGTATTTTGTTAGTTCCAGAATCCAGCTTTTAGTATTTTCATTGATTTAACGCCTTAAAAGGAATATAAGCAGTGAAATGAGCGGGTGTCTGCAATTCTATTACAGATATTAACTATGATTTCAATTTAGTCAGAAACTTTTTCTTATACTTTGTGCCTATTTTGGAAAAATAATGCCACTGGTGCTTTCTCAAAAACGAGGAGGATTTCTGCACTTGAGATCTCACAGTATATGCTATTACGGGCATTAATATGTGACAGTCTTTCATGGCAAAATTAGGAATCGCGATTACTAAACCTTTAAATAAATATAAAATAAACGTTGAAAAATATGGACGAAATATTATTTTCTTTCTTCTAGTCCTAAAGAAAATTACCATACAAGTGCAAGAGATAGTAAGGTGTTATTGAATTTTTCATTGGGGTTGCAAGGGGTCAGTAGGTATATTAAAGACTGAGGTGAATATTAATTCCCAATAAAATACTTAATTATCACAAAAGGCTTGTAGAACTAGTTATTATAACCATTTAGAAGCATTATAAATAGTCATAATTGTAAAAAAAAATTAAACATTTTACAAAAAATACACGGCTTTTTTAAAAAAAATTTGGCAATATGAATTGGTTGTCATTAGTTTTTCTGCAATTAAAGATTATAATTCAATTTTGTTGGGAAAGGAAGAGAGGTGTAAGATTTTCAATAAAATTTTTTATTAAAAATATTTTTGCTTATGAAAAATTTAAATAATTGTCATTTTTATAGTTTATTTTATCTATTATAATTTCTTTTTATTTTTAATCCCATTTGAGTAAATCTCAAATACTACTATTACTTAAGTAATAATCACTTTGAGAAATATTTTTTCTAGCACATTATTAAAACCAACAAAATAAAATGGAATTATCAGAAGAAGAAGAAGAGACAGAGAGTATCCTTTATTCAATTAGCGTAAGATCGAGAAAGTAGATTAGAATGATATTACTGACAAAATTTTTCAATGGCTACCTGGAATAACTTTAAAAAAATTATTACTGTTGTTGTCTGAGTGATTTTACAAATCATACAATCATCGCAACCAAACTTAAAAAGAAGAAACGACAAATGCTAAGTACAACTATATCTGTCTTTCACAATACAATAGTCAAGAGTAAAACAATAAATATCAATTTATATGGTATGAATATCACTCTAAAACAGTGTATTTATAAAACACTTTTCTCTAGAGACAGAAAAAAAAATTGACATTTAAGAAGATTCCTTAAAAACAAGTAACAAGTATAAAAAAATTAATTCAATTCCTATTTAGGTCAACAAAGAAAAATTTCATTTTAGTTAATTTTATTAAATAATTATCAAAAAATTATTAAGTATCAAAAAAATATTAATTTTCGAAAGAATTGAACTCGCATTCTTCACCTTCACGTGAAAAGTATTGAAATCCTTGAATTTCACCGACTGAGTTACTGCTTGTTGATTTCAATTTTCGTTACAAACTGCTAAAAGTATTATTATATTCTAAGTATTAAAAATTAAATTTAATTATTAAATTAATGTATGAAAAAGAAACTATTAACATCAAGTGTCATCCACTACAAGTTATAAAAATGTATGAATTGTATTTGTACTTGAGTGAATGAATAAAAAGTACTTTATTAACGATTGAAAATTTGAACAAAATATATGAATAAATATATATATAGGGAGAGTGTGAACTAATAGTAGAAGTTGAAAAAAAAAAGTGATTTAAAGGAGATTTTGGCGCAAACTCTAAGATTTAAAAGTTCCAGAAGTTGAAACCCAGCAAATAAACAATGGCAGAATACGACGGTCAAACATTAAAAGAAAAAGTCATTCGATTTACTGAGTAATAAAAAAGAAAGAAAAGTAAGAAAAAAACGTAGAAAAGAGACACCCAGAAAGATAAACAAAGAAAAGAAGGATAAAAAAGAGAATGACCAGCATTCTGGTCACGTGATCCATTGCAAAGGAAGAGATTTATCACTTCACGTGTGAACATCGAACTTAAGGACCCGCGCCACTTTTTATATTTTTCTTTCCTTTCGGGTGGCAATCGCAGACGACTTTTAGACATTTATTATCCTTACTATATTCCAAATGGTTCCAGCTTTTTAATTTGTATCTTTCTCGGCAGCTGCATTAATTGTGTAAAAATATTTATGCCCTTATGCCCAAAAGGTTCTATCAGACAAGGACACATCTTTTTTTTGTGAAAGTTATTCAAGATCTTAATAAGCACTTTCGATACACTGTTAATGCCTTTTAATGTTAGGGTGTGAGATCTTTTGCAAGCTGCTCATTCCAAAAGAAAATGTTCCCAGATTAAAAAAAGAAATAACCACCTTTATTCGTTTGTGTTTATTATAGGGCGCAACCGAAAGGCTTTAAGGAACCGCAAAAACTAGTTTTCTCTCGGGTATTATTTTTCATATATATTTTATCCAAATTAGATAAATAGTAGCTTTACAATAGAAACTTTGCACTGTCTCACTTTATTATTCTTCAACCAATAAAATAAAATTAATATTGTAATACAGCGATGCAATTTTGTCTAATAAGGCTGGTTTTGAGCCTCAGTTTTTTTTATACATGGCGTTTAAGTAATTGTGACTTAAGCATCTAATAAAAGTACACTGGTAATAAATATATAAATTTGGAAATATTTTCAAATATAATGGCAAAATTGCTAATTATCCAAACAAATTTATTCATTTATAAATGAAAGTATTGTAATGGACAAAAAAAAAAATTCTCATTTGAACATCTTGATGAATCTTCACGTTTTAGACCTTCTAGAATCCCAGAAAATACATTTCTCAAATTTTGTATGTCTCTTTGTTTGTGATCATAATAGTTGAAAAACGTTTTGAGCTTAATGTATGAAAAAAGGCGGTGTTCTTATGATTTTCCGTTTAGTTACCAAACTTTTATCAAATTTATATAGAAATCTATACGAGGAAGTGATGCTGCCGATCTGTAGCGATCAAAAAATTAACGAAATAACTGCAAAACGAAGGCAGCACGATAGTTAAAATTTGGAACACAGAATACGCTTTTAAATTTAGTTATAAGTGAAATTCTAGACCTAGACAGCCTGGTTGGCAGGGCGTTTTACTCTCATCCCTTAGATTGTGAGTTCGAACCCCGCCGGCTGAAGAATTCCAGCATGTTTGGTGACTGGCGCACATATAAATCTTTCGTGGTCACAAAGTCCTCCATGTCGAGAGTAATACCACAGGGGGGGGCTGGTTCAGAGGTGATCCTTCTCTAATCCAAGTCTAAATTACGACCTGTGGATGAGTGAGTGAAGGAAATGTATGAATGGAGTTCGCCCCCTAAAAATGGTTGTGACACGTGAATGGCAAGATGGAGCTAGTGTAAATAGACAAGAGACATAAAATCCGGAATAAATCGCAATGGCTGTTTAGTTTGTGGGCTTGTCAATGACAAGTGCTATCAGATGCAGCAACAATAAGGGAAATTTGGTACTGAATTCGTCAAACAGTTTTAACTTTTACCAGTATGTAAATGCTATAACCCAAAAACGGAAAGGAACGAAACATACATAATTCGGTATGATATGGCCAATACACGTGAAAATCTGTTTCAAATTTAGAGGTAAATCGATTGCGAAAAACGGCAAAAATGCAAATTGAATGTTCTGGTGCTTGTATATTAACCATATCTCAGGCATGGCTAACCTAACTGCACAATGCATTATAATAAGCTTTATTGTAACTATTGTTTGCTAATGGCATGCAGTTATTAATGAATACGTTCATTTATTAGGAAACATGCGAGTAAGTTTTCGGAAGACCAACCTCACTGGTTATATCTAGCTCATTAAAAAATTCGCATAAATTATTTACTTGCTTTCAAATATTGGGATGATTAGTCATAATTTATTCACGTGCAATACAATTTTAAAACATTTTTCGAAATCAGATTATTTTTCTTCAATTAAGAAATACGGGGATCCGCAAAATAATTCTCTTTCACTTTAATTGAAATAAAATAAAAGAAGAAAATTTAATAAAAAATTTCGAAACATGAAATTTGTTTATGCCTAATATTCTGTTAATTAAGACGGAAAAAAGAGTTCAAAACTCACGATATCACAATTACATTTATGGCATCGTGAAATTCGGCCATCCCACAGTTCAAAGGTTATGGTTAGTGGACACAAATATTATCTGGGTTCTGATGTCAAGTTTTAGAAGCCATATCATATTTAGAACCTGTTTTTGAAAAGAACAAAAAAACGCAAGTGGTTTTTCAAGGGGAAAAAATGACAACGTTCTTTGTTGCGAAAATTTTCACTTTTTGAGAGTGAAAACCCCATAATACGAAAAAAGACATCAAAGGGACAACTGAAGCATAGTATTTTTTGAAAACTAGATATTTTGGCAGTACTTACTAACAATATATCGACAGAATTTGAAATAATATTAACAAACAAGGCATATTTTCTTTACATGGTATTTATTCAAGCAAGAATAAAAATGCTGCCAAACACCATTTTTAAAAAAAAGAATATGCAAAAATTATACCTGCTTTTTTTGATGCAACGATGCATTTAGGGATTCAGCAGAAATTATATGGTTGCCGATTATAAAAAATGGTTCATGAAAAATCCATCTTGAAATTTTTGAAGTTGGTCATTACCACGTAGAATTTTTTCACTAGTAATATTTGTAATATTTACTGCATCACTTATTACAAATTGTTCGCCTTCTCTATAATTTATTCAGTGCCGGTACACCGCACTGGAGATTTAAAATCTAGTGATAACCATTTTTTTTTTTTTTAGGTTTTAGTCAAATGATGCAAAGTTACAAATAGCGCAGAATAAAATATTATTTGAAGAAATAATATATAATTCCTCTCGACTCAAAACTATCCAATTTACCGAATACTTGAACTGAAATTTCAATTTAATTAATCTCGTTAATAAGAAATCTGGAACTTTAATTTAAATCTCATTAATAAATTCAAAAAATTGTTTATTTTTCTTTGATTTATAACAAAATAAGGATGAAAATTAGTTTGTATTCTAACATTTATAAAATATAAGAAGATATACATACACACTCGTTATAATTCAAAGTTACTAGAGTTTCTTAACATCAAACATGGCCGTTTTAGGCAAGAAAAGTTTAGACAATAATCTTAAAATAATAATTATTTTTCGGACCCTGAAGTAAGTTTATTTAAAATTACGAGAAAAATATTTTCTAATGTGTTTAATCTATACTTATAATAAAGCTCAATGTGTGTGTGCGTGTGTGTGTGTGTGTTGGCGCTCTACAGGCCAGACCGTTGGACCTACAGCTACCAAATTTGGTGCATGTATACCTTGGAGATCCGGAATGTGCACCTCGGAGCCCTTTTTTCGAATTTTTAATTAGAATTTGAATTAATTAAAATTTAAGCGAAATTTCGACGTTTTTCCGCTATAACTTTCGAAAATATTATCGCACAAACATGATTTTAACATCAATTTAAAGATAAAAAAATTAGCTTTCTGATGGTATGAGAGTTTTAATGTATAACTTAAGCCTCTAATTTTAACGAATTTTTAAAGAAATATTCTAACCATGTTTTTTTGAGCGCGTGACTGGATAAAATAAAAGAAAACAATGACGGAAGTTCAAATAATAAAAAAAAACTATCATCGTAAATCAAGTCTAAAGAAATGATAATTTTAGCACGTGACTGGATAAAATAAAAGAAACATAAAATGTGATATTTTCTAAAAAAATAAATGCAAGGCAAAGGTTTATATAATCATTTGCAATTTCTAAATCATTTATTCAACAAATCTTCTTTATTTATGGTAAACCTGATTGAATTCAGACAGGATATGCATTGAAATCCCGATTTAATGGCATATTTCTATAATCGTTTGCAATATCTGTATCATTAATTCAATAATTTTTTTTCCATTATAAAATGTGATAGTTTCTAAAAAAATAAATGCAAAGCCAAGGTTTCTATAATCGTTTGCAACATCTATATAATTTATTCAATATTTTTTTTTCCTTTTTCGCTTTCTTTAAAAAAACACATTTAATATTGAAGCATCACGGAAAAAACATTTTTAATTTCAGGCCAATCAATGCCCGGAATTGCTTCAAGGTTAATGTATATGTGACTTAATTAAAAATTATAGAATGCATTATTCATGGCGAACCAGCTGGTCGCCAAAGGCGGCTAGTTTCTAATGTATGAGAGCATATGTGTGTGTGTGAGAAAGAGATGTATGTGTGTGTTTCTGTCAGCTCTCAGCAGGTCCAAACTGCTTGACCTACAGATAACAAATGTATCCAATAAATATATAATTCGTAATGCTATAGAAATCTTACATTGGTTTGACCAATAAGCACTGTGTTTTCTTAAGCTTTTTTTGTTTATACCTTTATATACTTTAAAAAGTACAGAAACGAAGTGAAAACAATAAATTATCTTAAAAAATGGGCGCACTTTAGAAACTGCTTGATTATAAAGCTGAACCTTAATTCTAAGTGTAAATAAATGTTACAAATATTAGTTTCAAAGTACACTTTATATTATTTTACTTAAAACAGAAAATATATATATGCTGAATATTCATAACATAATCATTAACTATGGAAATGAATAAGAATGAAATGTTAATTGGAACAATCAAAATGATTAGAGCTTCACATTAATAATGAAATGTATATTTAAAAAACTAATAAAATAGTTTAAAAAATTTAAAAAAAGATTAAAAAAATTTTTTTTTTTAATTTTGAGATAATTCAAGAACTATTTTTTAAATTCCTATTTTCGAATGTTATTGCGGAAAAGCTAAAAACTTAAATGAAATATTCATTAATTTAAATTTTTATTTTTATTTTCACCCTATATCTATGCCAAATTTGGTTATTCTTGTTTAAATAATCAGGTCTGAATGCCATTGACACACATTCATACATTCATTTTTATAACTAGTATAGATTGCGCCAATACCTAACGCATGCATACATATTCTAGACATATTTAATATTCTAAACGTTTTTCTCTAATGTGCTCTGAAGAAGCAGTTTAATTTGAGTCATCTCGTATTTCAATAAAGTACAAAAAACGTTAAAGAAAATTAATTACGAACAAATTTCTTCAATTCGAGCTCAGAAATTCAAGAATGGCAACAAATTACTTTCGAATGCGATGCAGAGTTTTCAACTGTTACAAACAGCTATAAAAATTCCAAGCATTCGTGGCAACACACAAAGAAAGTTCTTTGCTTCGTTAATTTCCCCCGCTATCCAATAAAACACCAAATATTCCGAAAAATTAATTACTACATAATGACAAAAGAATTTCAAGGGAAGATGCCGTCAAATCGCTCAAATAATTACACTTGATGAAAAAGGCAAAAATGTTTCTTTTTTCCTTTTTTTTTACGTGTTATTTCTATAAATGTAATGCATTCATGATTCTTTTCCCCTTCTTTCTTAACAGAAAACGAATTATAAAACCTAACAAGCGAAAATTCTGGAAGAGAAGGGAAAAAAAACTACCGCTGAGAAAAAGTTAAAATAAAAATAATTCTAAGCAAAAACAAGGAGAAAAAAAACGAATACAAAAATAAATCCTTAATAGTTTGCTCCAGACAAGAAAGACAGAAGAGAAGTCGAGTGAAAGAAGAAAAAAAACTAAGCTAAGGACATTTATCAAAGTTAAAACATCTTTTAAATACTTTTCAAATTTAGATTTGCCAGTTGCAGATTGGGAACAGATTAATAAATGGCGCATTTGCATGCCCAGTTTTTTTCGACTTTTTTTATTAAAGAAAAATTCGCTTTGTATTTAAAATTAATGTCATCTTATTAAATCATTCATTTATTCTTTTTACATGAAAAATTTATGTTCTTTTAAATTTCACGCTGATAAATTATCTTTATAAATGGTCGTGCTTTAATTTGAGATATATTTATCGTTTGGGGAATTTTATATTAGGTCTAACAAAGAATCCAGAATATACAAAAATTAAAGGCTGAAATTCGCTATAAAACAATTATATTAAATTAAATATTAATATATTATACTAATTATAGATTGCTAGCTAATAACCGGTGCGTTGCTGCCACAGATGAAATAATTTTGGAAACATCGTTTGAAATTTGAAATAATTATTGGTTAATTAGTAATGATATAAAGATTGATATATTGATTTTCTTGTCGACAATCAATACATTCAGTGAAATGAAATGATATATAAAAGAGAAGTATATATAATATTTAGTCAATTTTTTTGGCTTTATTTTTCAAGTATACTTCAGAGTAACAATATTTTTATGTCTCCATTTTTAGCAAAAACAATTAAATTTCTTGGCTGCCCGATTGGTCAGCATCCAACATACAACTGGTCATGTGAAAATCATGGATTTTCTAGGTTCAAAGCAAAAAATTGACAGTTTTATCGCTATCGAATGAACAGTACGGCAGCGTGTAAAATAAGAACAATCATGCATTCATTTTTATGCATTAGCTAAGGGATTATAATGAAATGACGTATAAGCAAAAAGCGTATTAATGATAATCAATTTAATGTATTTCATTTATGCAAATATTCGATAAACGAAATCATTCGTTAAAAAAGTTACAAAATTTCAAATTTTGAATAAACTGTTTCAAAAATTGTAGCCATTAAAATATTTAGTAGTAAAATCCGATATAATCGACAATAAAACAAAACAAAAAAAAAAAAAGGAAAAAAAAGAAAAAGAAAAGAAATTCAAATTTTGGTTTACAGACATTTATAATAATCGAAACTCATTGTAAAAAGTCACATCAATTATTTTAACGTGCTATGGACAAAGAAAGGTTAATTCTGTTACTATGCATGTAAGTCAGCTATATTAACAACACATTCTCGCTTCATTAAGAAAAGTAAGTTTTCATGACGGGCGCAATGAATTATGCAATCCATTAAAATGTCTCCTTCACTGGTGAAGCCAGCCCAAGTGAAGTCCGGTGACTTCCTGCGGTTTCGAAAAATCTTTTTCCCCCTTTGGCAGCACACCCCTGCCCTATCAAAACACAATCAAAGATTGAAAGAGAGAGGCTGCCTCTTCTATATTTTAATTGGAAGCAACGCTTCTTTTCCTTCCCCTCTGGTCTGCACGTTGAGCAACTTCCAAAGTGTGAGGATTTCTTCTTTTTCATTAGGGCCTCCCCCCCCCTTTCCAACTGGCCGTGTTGAGCGTAATCTTCACCTTTATCTGTTTTTCCATCCCCATCTTCTGTCTCCCAAGATTTATGATCTCCGAAGATGATCACTCAGGTATAGCCTAAAGGAAAAAGAGACGGGAGAACCACATTTGGCGAACCATCGCCTTGCAAACATCAAGTACGATAAACGAGACTAGAGCCTTAAATCTCTGAAAAATCCTTGAATATATTTATTCACTTGTTCAACTCTAGAATCGTCCGTCACCTCTAATATTTCTCTAAATACATATAGTCGATAATACGTTAACCTTAATAATCCTATTTCTTGTTTAAGATAAGTTCCTTAAAATAACATGCTGTGGTATATAGTAAGAAAAAATCTACTGAAAACTCGTAAGTAATTCATAATTTTCAAAAATAACCTATTTTCGTCGATCAGTTGCTTTAATATTTGTTCTTAACAGAATTTTAACTTGAAATGTACCAAGAACGTACTCATACCCTGCTTTAAAATTAGTTAACCAGTACATTTAACAATTGTTTAAAGTAAAAAAGCTCTAACCAAGCAATTGAAACGCTCTTTCAATTCTCAATGCCTTTGATGGAACCAGATTTATCTAAGATAATCTATATAAAAAAAGAAATAATAGGCAATAAAATATTTGAAAAACAGGCAATAAAGTCAGCATAACTTAAGTAATAAAATATAAAATTAATTGTACAAATTTTAATAAATATAAAATTCGGTAACATGTACGAATAATCTAATCAATAGATGATTTATCATATCGAAAAATGAAATTAAACACATTTTCTCTCCCATTTCTTTTTGATTTTTCTCACAGTACTTTTTGATTTTAAGGGAATAACTGTTGGATAAATTTAAGCAGGGTAAAAATATGCAGATTTAGATAAATTTTGCAGCCCAAAGCGGTGCATTTTTTTAGGCATCTCTTTAACTAAACTTCTTAATTTAGTTTTACATTTTAATGGATTTTTACCATATTAATATTTTTAGATTTTATTGTTAATCTTTTTTCTTTATTAATTTTGTCTTTATTTATATAAAATCATTCCAGACTACTCAACAACAACGTTTGTGTGCAAAATGATTGAAGCAAGCATTTCAGAATTCAATAACTATATAAGAACTTAATACATTTAACTTGATGCAGTGTAACTTATAATTCATAGGATACTAATTTTTTCGGATTTATTTATTTGACTACTAGAAAAAAATTTACAATTGACTTATTTCCTGTCCTTTCTGAGTTTAGAGACATTAGGAAGCTGTCAAATTGGAAATTTATTATTTACTCTGGAAACTCGGCATTACACTGTACGAAGTAACAAATGAAGAAAACCTTTGAAACTTATGACAATTATATAATTTCTCATGGAATCCCAGTGAGAAACTGAAATTATCTACTGCGTTGCAGTTTACACTTTGGTAACAGTGTTACAATGCTTAACCCATTCACTAATAGCGAAATTTACAAATGCTTAATTTTACAGTAGTTTCCTATGAGATATCTCGTAAATGGCAGTGAATCGGTTAAGTAAATTATATTTAGTTTACACTGTTTTTTTTTTAAATTATTCATTGTTATTCGAATGCAGAAGAGAAGGTTTATGCGGTCCTGTTCAGCTTTAAAATCAATAGGAATAAAAAATAAGAAAAATAATTATTTTATATTAAACAGAAAATTTTTTAGATTCTATTTTCAAACTACTCCAGAATTGCTACATTTATAAAATCTCAACAAAAAGGGAATGCGAGTATTATGAATAGCAGAATCAAAATTGATAAAATATTTTATTACTCAAATGTATATCGCTATAAAATTCTATAATGCATATTCTTTTTGAAAGTCATCCTAGAATTTAAATAGATATAATGAATACTTTTGCATTAGGAAAACTATTTTGTTGTAAGAAGTCTTATGGAATGGCAACATTTTAAAAAAGTTATTCGCAAAAAAAAAAAAAAATCCTAAATATAGTTGAAAAATATTTATTGGTATTTGCAGTTGCCAACATATTTTTTTTCTCATTTGAGATTAGATAAGCTTTAAAGTATTCGCAATCACTTATGCTTGATAAGAAATTATCTATCAATAAGCAACATTGAAGAATTATCACATAATTTTACCATTTTGTATACTGTTATCTATGGAAATAAAATATTTATAAAATGCGACTGTGATTACGAAATAATATATTTCAAATATAAAAGCAAAAAAATAGGAAAGAAACGGACTTTCGTTGGCGCAGGCACCATGACCCAAACATGAGCCCCGTGCCTTTTTCGAGCAACCCCGTCTCCAGAGGAGGATTGGTAGGTGGCAAAAACCTGCCACCCTCAGGGAATTAAAAAAAAGCAAACGGCATTCGTGATGCATAAATCAAGGGCACCTCCCGATCTGCAGTGTAAAGGGTGGGAGGGGAGGATTATCCATCTTGTAATACCCTGCGCAACAGCAAATGTCAACAGAGACCTCGTTAGCTAGAACATTCTTAACCCCCAGCGAAAGAAAACACATCGTCTAATTTCGTATTCCCGCTTTTGTGTGTCTCAAATGGAGCATGGTTCCACCATAAATACGAAAATATGCATTGATATTTTCAGAGTATTCGAGGACTTGTGCATTAGGGTTTGAATCCTCTTCTACGAACACACAACTATGCTCGAACACTAAAATTCCAAAAACAGAAAGTAACAACGATACTTTAAATAATAAACATGATTTTTTTAAAAATCCTAAGCAGCAATCAAGTGTCATTTTGTAACAACACGAAATCTATAGCAATATATTTCTTGAAGACGTCCAAAAATCTCAATAAAGACGACAGTTTATATGATATTTCCCCTCTCCAAACTTTCAAAAAACGATAGAAATCGGACACTTCTGACAGGCGATGAATTTAAAAGACCTCAAGTATCTACACTTGGAATCGCATCTGAAATCTGCGATTCAACAATCACTAAACTCTGTTATCAAGTCACTGATGATGGATCGGTAAAAAGGAAAAACTAAATACATCAGCTCTTAAATTTCCCTTAACCCAACCTTAAATAGTACATTAAAAAGCAAATAAAACTGAGAGTATGATAAATCAAAGGGAACTCTGCAGTTTGCTAAACTGTAACGTCCCATATTGTGTAAGTAAACACAATATCGGACGTTACAGTTGTCTTATACTTAACGAGAATTGGATATGTATATTGAAAGTCATCAAGTAAGGAAATTGGTCCCAAAATGTAGCGATAAGATCACATACATTCATACATACATATCATGCATTTATTTATCAAGTTCGTAGCAGAATAATCGTGTCACACACATACACGGAAACAAAAACAAATGAAAATGATTAACTTGGTGTTTGCAGGATCTAGTCGAAGTTTGACACAAAATTGTAATACTAGAAATAAAATAATTAGTAGCCTCAAAATATCTCTAAGCTTCATATGTACATGGACAAACATAGTAGACAGATTTGTTGTTCACGGATTTTGTTTAAAATTTCAGATGTTTCTGTAATTTTAGTTCACATAAGCCATTTTATCTCATATAAGTTAATCCAATGTTAGAATAACGAGCTACCAGACAATTAAACATATAAGACTTTTTCAAATTTCTAAAACATGGAGGAGTTACGAAGTCTCAAAATTTATTTTTTAATGTGATTATAAGGCTCAATCTTCGTATGAGTGAGTGAGTGAGTGAGTGAGTGAACGTCACGAGTGCAGACTTTTATGAAGACCTGAAAAATGAAGTGTTCTGCTTTGTAGTGAATGTGTAATAAAGGAAAATAAGTAGACGTTTAAAGAATCCTTATTTTCGATCAATTTAAACCAAAATTTGATGCAGAATTATAATTTTAGCAACATAATCGCATGTCAAAATTTCACTTACTTAACTCTTTGCGTTTTTTAATACAGACTAACAAATAATAAGCAACATGCCAAACTTGATTTAAAATTAAAAATGGATTTAAACATTTTTTTATGATGAATCCATGTGTCGAATTTTATATCCAGCTAGCTTTTTCCGTTTTGTAGTCACCATGTTCATTCGGACGGATGGATAGGCAAACACATTTCCTCTAAATGGCCTATGCTCAAAATTTAATAAAAATATGCAAAATTTATCTGAACACATTAAATTTCATCAGTTAAGCTCAAAGCATTTTTGAACTATTGTTCCCACATACACATATATTTTTTTAATTAATTAATTAATTTTGGATTCAGGGAAGTCAGAAGATTCAACTAAATTTAAAATTCGAATTTTTTTACCATCGCTTTGCATTTGAAAAAGCAAGAGTAGGTGCAATCGAATCGAAAATAAACTATATTCATTTATACGGGAAAAAATAAAACTGGATTCTAGAAATTAAATAATAGATTTTTCCATACATAGGAAAGATAATTATTGTTTAAATATAATTTTTGTTCAAAGGCATCATTTTCTTTTATAAAGAAAGAGGTCAAAATCGGAACTATTTAATTAGATTTAATGAAATTGCATAAGTTGTTTAAGTACAGTCCACTTGAATGGTCGAATTACAGGATTTTACATCAATATGCTGGTTCCACATAAGAGAAGGCTTAATATTCTTAGATATTATAATAACATTTGGTATTCCTCTATTCAAATTCCACATCAATCCATGACTGCTGATTATTACTTCTGCAGGACAACAATGAGACAGTCGGAATGTCAGATGCCATAATTGAAAATGGTAGTCTGCAGAAAACCATTACTTCCATGGAAATGGAAGAGAAACTGGAACAGGAATAGATCTATCAGCCTTCTAATTCAAAGTAACATATTGACTCAACTGAAGTGTCTGGAGATTACCGATAAAATTATACTCAGAACATAATACCTTTACTTCAAGTTAAACTCTAAATAATTTAATGGCTTCATATTGATCATTGAATTAATGGAATTTGGAGGAACTATATAAATTTAAATAGGTTTATAATGGATATTATTTTCATGCTGGTTATATTTGTTTTTTTAACTATGGGCAAAAGCGGTTCAGTGAACAATTAATTAAGATTATTGTCTATAAAATAATAAAAAAATGTGAAAATTGCAATAATCATCTTAAAAAAAAGAATCCATATTCGTGGTGATTACAATACAATCCGTTAAAAAACATCGGAAGCCTTTTATTCAAAATACAAATGTGTTATAAATCATTTGCAAAATTTTATTAAATGTTTCAAAATCTATAATGAACACCTAGCAACACACCGTATATCGAGTGATTTTATATATTAGTCTAAAATAATTTTTTTAAGAATTATTATTTCGAATATTATAGAGCAAAGAATAAGTAATAGAATTTGTTTTCACAATGGCATATCTAATTTAAAATTGTTTAAAGGGTTTCGACTTTAAAAGAAAAATATTTAAAGACGCGTTTTGCAAAAACACAAATATTTGAAGGCTATAAAATTTTTAAAGCAAGTAAAAAATCCATCATACTTGCTTATGTTCTATGGTTGTAGGATCAAGTTTCCTCTTCGTTTAACCATAAAATATGTTCTCTAGATCAGACAATTGGAGCTTCCTGATCTTTAATAATTAGATATTGAGAAAAATAATGGCCAGATTGAATGAATTTACCGATTAAATAATTGTACAGACAGAATTGTAGCAAGATAAATCATAAGTTTTATAACATGACAATGCACTTTCTCAAAGCATTGAGCATCTCTCATTATTATTTAAGAATTTCCAACAAAATATTCAAGTAATACGGTTGCATTAAGGACCAATGAATCAAAACTTGTCATGCCTGGTTGAATCCGTTGATTCAAAAAAGAAATTCGTTACGAATGTTAAATGATATCATAAAAGTGATATCACAGCCTATTTTCAGAACCCGAAAGATTTTGGCAAAAAAAATAATAATTCAGCAATCGGTGATCACTGTAGAGAATATACAATAAATATTGACCAATAGGATGATCTCTTTTTCACTTTCTAATATACGTAGTATAGAAAAAGTATTGTAATCGCCAAAAATTTCAAACTACATTTAAACGAATTTCCGCGTTTTAGACTTCACCGAGTTAAATTTCTTTTTAATGTCCATCTGTTTCTGACAAATATGACTTGAAAATGGTATACGGTTTTTATACCAAATTTACATATATCTATTTAATTTTGATTATAATCTTTTTGAGAGAAGTCCGGCTGTTTGAACATAAGGTGAGGTGTGAAAAGTTTATAAGATAATTATAAAAGGATGAGAACTAAATAGTTAAAATTCTACACATAGATCAAACATCTATAGCCTAGACATGTGTCAAATTTTGAGCCAATTCCAGCTAAGGTTAGGCTGTTTATAGGTTTGTGGTATCAGAAACATTCAATAGCAATAATTCAAAAATACAATGACTTAAATATATCAAATTTGGTTCGGGATTTAATTATTATATGCGCAGTTTTGTGTCGAAATTTTGTTTCAATCGGTTGAGAAAAACGTGCCCAAGACAAAAATTCGATTGTTGGATAATATAAACTCATTCTTGGACTAATAACAAAGGATGGCAGATCCAAACTATCATAGGACAATATCATATAAGGCGTTCTTTAGCATGCCGTTCTCTGCTAGTTTTTCAAACAACATTCCAGATACTTTTTTTTAATCGAAATAATACGTTGAGTAAGCCTTATCATATCATTACAAGGTATATGGCAACAAAATACTAATTAAATAAAACTATTAGATTAAATGTTAGTCGTTGTTACGTTTTTTTAATGAATCTAGTCATCCATTTATTATGTAGCGTGTGATTTCAACAGGTGGCACACAAAAAGAGGAACTTCTTTTCCAACGTTTTTTCCATTAAATAATAATTCTAATTACGCTATCTTTGCATCTAAAAATAAATTTTTTACAAAAAGTATGAGACAAGTTTTCTACAAATACCGCTTTTAACTCTAGAACATTTCCGCCAAAGTTTTTTTAACGCATTCTTTTTATTCGAAGTTGTTTTGATAAACATCAAAGTGAAAAAAGAGAATTAAAAAAAGTAAGGTACCATGGTACATTTAACTGCATTACGGAATGCAAACGATTTTCTTCTCTGTTTCCGAGAACAGAAATCAACTCTCGAATGTCGAACACGTCTTCCCTCCCTTTCCCACGCATCGTTAATCAACTTGAATATGTTCCAAACCACCCTTCCTCCCGTCACCCTCCAGAACGTACTTTACCTAATGAAAGCGCCCCGTGTAAGCGATGACGATTAAATAGGTGTCCTCCGACAATCGATACTCGAGACACGGGCAAAACCAAACGATAATGAAAAAAGCACTTAAACACATCGATCTAATAACGGCAGAGTGCGGTGTAAACGCGGGATATTAAAAGCTGATGGTTTTCTTAATTAAAACAAGCCCGTCGCTTAAGGACTCGGAACAATAAACCAAGATTTAATTTAATCTTCGTAAGAATGACGCAGCCATTTTACTACTCAATTAATTCTTCTAGTAGGAAATTTACCTATTTTGGGAATTAAATTAATAGCTACTGCTCGCGTATCCAAATAAATGGTTTCACTGAAAACCGTGGGAAAGACATTCATTCAAATCAAAACGAAGTTCTTTCTCGGTTCTGCGGGTTCCATTTACTTTGAAAGCCGACATAGAAACTTTTGATATTCTTTCTTTGCTTAGAATAAATAATAACCTAATAATGGTAATTAAGTTTTAGCAAAATATCATACAAAATATTGGAGATTTATTTTTGTTTTCTTTTGTAAGAAAAGATGGATATTTAAGATGTATTATGAAAAACTAACGAAAGTCGAGAACAAATAGGAAGATAAAAATTGTTTTTATCGTTTAATTTTAATTTTTGTATTTTCTTTTCATTCATTTCATCGTTTGTATCTAGACAGAATGTTTTGAGTGCAATGAAAAATGCAACTAAGATAGAACGCAGATCACTTTATAGTTCAATCAAATACCCGTACTTTAAAAAAATTCTTTTATTAATATATAAAAAAGAAAGAATCTTTATCGCTACTAATAATAAAGGTGTGCGTGTGTATATAATCTATTTCTCCTTTCATCTTTATTTTCTCCAAAAAAATTCCAATTCTATTAAGTTATATCATATATCTTTCATAATGTTGAAATACACCATTTTTGTATGAATGATGCAATTAAAATAAATAAAAAATTGCACAGTTTGTTTGTTTTTTTAGAGTTTCTGCATATAATAATGATTAGCAAGTTCCATTTTATAATTTGAGAAAACATTTCCGAATAACTCTTGTCTTTCGTATTTTAACAAAAAAAATCTCGATATCTATAATTCTCCCTAAAATAATACATTATTCAGCCAGACGGTTTCGAACTTATCAAATTTTGTTACTTGATAAATATACTCTTCGCTTGATATTTTACAAACCAAAATTCAACAAAAAATATGAAACATAATCCTGTTTCTAAACATCTAAAGAATAAAAAAAAAATTATCATTTAAAGATACAACAGAAGTTCAACCATTTCAAACATATTCAGAATTCGATATAAACTAGCATGCAAATGAAAAACCAACTCTATGTGGCTTAATCACATTCCCCAGCACAGTTCCCTCATTCCATTATGTTTTGTTGGAATATATGGAGACAGAATCGAATGGATTTTATCTATCTAAACATCCAGAAGACTTCATTTAAATACTTCGCATTTGGAAGTAATCCTCCGTTTATCCATTTGTTAACCAAATGCTGCAGCACCATCTTCTGGTGGAAGTAACAAACCACGGAATTTTATTACAGCCTCCAAACTAATGAAGCACTTCCCAATGTAAGCATGGGGCACGAAAATAACTGAATAAATCGACTTTTGTTGCGAATATTTGGAGCATTTGTGGATACCTTCCGATATTAAAAATGATAATGTATGGAAATGCCATTGTATTTCTAGCGCAGAATAAATACAGTTGCCGATATCTTGAAGTCTATCAGCAGAATCAGATGATAAATCTTTTGCGTGCTTTATGTTCTTCGAGGCTATTATGGATTCCTTCTTCTCGGCAATCATTTTCTCAAATTCTACTTTCTTTCGGAAGAATAGCAGACACATTATTCATCTATTTTGCCAGAATAAAAAAAAGAGTAAAGGTAGTAACTGAATAAACGATACATAACGTAGACTTGGTTACAAATTTTTTGTAACATATTCTAAAATTGCTTCTTTTCAGATGCATTCAAAATCGGATAAAGTAGTAATATTGAGATAAAATTATATTAATGAGATGAAATATTACATATGATGAATACATATATTAATCAGATGAAAAAAAAGGATTAATTTTTGTTTTAAATTGGAGTGTTTTAAATTATAAGTTCTAGTCCTGATTGAAGAACTGAAAATTATTTTGGAATGGACATATTGCGATTTTAATATTATATTTAATTGTCCGATTTTCATATTATATTTAAAAACTAAAATTTAAAACCAAGACTTTTTTTTAAAAAAAATTCTAAAACTATTTCTTGTTAGATATTTCATCATTAAAACTAGATAGCGTCATAATATTGAGAGAATTTTTGTGAGATGTTTTTTTTTTAATATTCTTAATTTTTGTTTTAAATTGGAATATCTTTTAAATAATGAGTTTTGATCATGATTGAAGAACTGAAAATTATTTCGGAATCGCGAAAATTCGAGCAGAAAATGACATTGTTCGAATCTAATGTTATATTTAAAGAATTATGATTTAAAACCTAAACTTGGTTGCAAACAAACTGAAACTGTTTCCTATTAGCTGTTACTTCATGTATTCAGAACTAGATTGCGCTATAATATTGAGAGAAAGCATAAGTGTTAATGAGACGAAAAAAAAAAGATTCTTAATTTTTGTTTTAAATGTGAATGTTTTTAGCTACTTCTTTCGGTACTGATTGAAGAAGTGGAAATCATCTCAGAATCGCGGAAATTCGGACAGAAAATGGCATTTTTTAAATTCTAATTTTGTATTTTAAACATAGATTGGTTACAATTTTTTTAAAAATATTCTGTGACTGTTTTTTGCCAACTAATACATCAAGAATTCGTAACTAGATTTTACAGTAATATCGAGAGAAAACATGCATTAATGAGATGGGAAAAAAATTAAGATTCCAAATTTTTCTTTTACATTGAAGTATTTTTTAATATAGGTTTCCGTTCTGGCGATTGACGAAGAAACTGAAATTATTTCAGTATCACGAAAATTTGGATACAAAATAGTGTTTTAATTTATACCTAAATATTTAAAATATAAATTTTAAAAGTGAAAATCTACCACGTGATGTCTAACTCATCTATGATTTATTGTGAACTGATTGTAATTGTTTATTATATTTTCTTACATAAAACAGGGTTCACATGAGGCTTATTCTTACCTCAGAACCATCACATGCCTACAATGGGACAATGGCCAATAATTGTCCAAATAAGACAACCATTTGCCACAGGGGTCACATTGTCTTTACACCTAATTCAGAGATTTCCATCAAATTTTGATTCAGTAGAGCAAAATAAAACGAAAACTTTTAGTAATGAAAGTTATTGAAAAGAAAAATCTTTTAGATATACTAATAACTGAGGGTAATAACGCAATAATTTTTTAGATGCGCCATGCTTTTCTAACACATTGATGGATTCTCACCCATCTTGTTATTTCCAATCTAATTTTTTTAAATCATTCATTGTTTAAAAAAAAAAAAATCAGCGCCAACACCGATAAAGCATCGAAAAAGAATGCCAGTTTGTTAACCTTTTTATTTCTCCACTGATTAACCCTAATCGGACATTAAAAAAATCGTAAACATTACGATCACGGAATATCCTTTTCCATACCCTCCCTTAAGTCACTCGTTTATGGAGAGACCATAAAAAGTAGTCTCGAGAGCAGTGGTTAAATCACTCGATGCAGCGACGAGGGTTTAGAAAAATTATTTGTAATTGTTACGGCTCACACAATGGTTTCTTTTTAAATCCTCACCCAACCGATTCTAAATGTTTAAAAAAAACACAGATGGGATCAAGGTCAAGGCCAGCAGACTAGGAGATAGTTCCAAAAAGTGCCTGGCTTTAAATTTGCATATCATTCCCCTTTATAGATTCAATTCATTTTACAATACTCTTTTAACACCCAAATAGAGCAGTAAAAGTTTAATGCGCAAATATGGGGTCTGAACCCCTCACTTACTCAATTTCTAGCTTTAGGGTAAGTGCTACCTTCTGCTACTCTTTTTTTCCCCCTCACCAGCTCTTTTGGAAATTTTGATTCAATTCGAAAATCAAACAACAATTAGTTATTGAGGTCAAGGTTTCAACGCTCAGAGAATTAGAGCTTTATTAACATCAGAATGTCTAAATCTCAATCAGGGAAATTCGGAGGCAGGAGTTTTGACTCAAAACAAAATTGTTCTATTTCAAATATTTAATTTACACATCTTTTCAATCTTTGATTTTACTAGTAATATATATAACCTGAAGTATTCAATATTCAGAATGGGTTCAAATATTTTAGGACCACCCAAGATCATATATATTTAAAGAGAATAAGCATGTTTAAAAGGGGTATTCGTTAACATTAAAAATAACAATGCAGTAATAAATTTCTAAGAAATAAAAACATATTTAACATCTAGAGAACAAAATAATTCAATTTGTTTGAAAACATCACGTGTAGAATGTTGCTGTTGTTGCTACAGCTAAATAAAATACCAAGAACACTGTTCAATTTTGAAAAAGTAAATATTATAAATTAATAATTGCTAAGATTATCGAAATAGTTATGCATTGAAAAAAGAATCAAAAAAGGATTTTTCTAACAGTTCGATCCAAAAAAATCTATTTGAAATTTATAAAACGACAGAATTAAATTCTAAATCTAATAAATGAAAAATTTTACTAAAAAAATTTGCAAGAGCAATATTTTATGCTCACAGTGTTAAACTTTTCAATGTTCCTTGGTTTCCGATGAAAACACAAAATTTAATATTTTCAGAAGTTAATTATCCTTACTCAATTCACGTTAATTAAATTTCGATTCTATTTGTGTGGTGCCATCCAATTGTGAAAGGGAAAATATTGATATAATATCTCAAAATATTTATTATAACAAATTATGAAATACATTAAAAAATAATGTAGAAAATTATAAAAATTAAAAGAAGTTTCTACAGAATTGTTAAGTTAGTACAAGGTTGTTGTAATTGTTTTATTATAGATTATTTTTAGTAATTACTTTAAATGTTAAACTAAGATTTCTTTCAGATATTGACTTAGAAATTTATAATTATAGAATAGCTAAAGCTATAGAAATATAGTAATATAATACAATATAGCTATAGAAATACAACAATATAAGACGGCCTTACCAATTAAAGTCCTTTTTTAATCAATTAAATCATCCTTGAAGACAAAGAATAAAAATTATTCAGTCACTTAATTCCTGTCATTAAATTGTTTAATACAAACCTTCATTGTGTTTAATATCCCTATGATTAACTTGCAAAACTTATGAGCAATGTAAAGATTAGTGATATAGGCATTAAAAGGCTCATATTTAATAATTCTTATTCGAACAATAACATCACAATAAATGCAAAAGAATATTCATTTGGAACTAAGTTACATCAACTGCATTAATTTACTCTGTTTCAACATTTTTAAGAATAAAATAATTCCGTAATTAACTCTTATCTAAACAAAGAGCTTTTCAACATTTAAGTAAGTAACATATTGTTTTCAAAGACATATTTCGCTACTGCAATAACATCTGAATCTATCAAACAATGATCTTATCTATTATATGGCGTTATTCATCTCAAAGAATGCAAGTGCAAAGGCTTCCATTTTATTAAAAGACATCATTTCGAAGAGCTACTTAAGTAAACAATTCATTTAATCCAAACATCCTACTTAAAAGCGTTTTCGATTGAGCAGAACAATCGGAAGATTGAGGCCCAACTTTCTAATCGAGAAATCCTTTTTACTCTCGTTTTTGAAACATCTAAATCTATTAAAGGTTCGAGGAGAACTAAACTTCTTCAAAGAAGAAAATATAGGAGCCCTTTTCACTTGACTTCCAGAAATCTAATTATCAGCTCCTCAAATTCTATTTCCGCCGTTCTTCTAAAGGCGAAAGAAGATTTTCTGATATTATTTCAAAGCCAAATAATATTCAAATTTCGAAGAAATAGTTTTAATCTGTAATGATCTTTACTTTATAGCCAGATGATTTTTTAGATGAAATTTTTTTTAATTAAAATAGTGGAGCTTTTTCCACATTTGTGACAAGTTCTCGTCGAAAATTTTTGCATAATGTCATTTATTACTAAGACTTTTTTTGAACAAAGCAATTAACAATTAATAACTATGCGCTAATAAATAATTAGCAATAGCCATTTATTACTGATATATTTTTTGCACTTATCAATGAACAATACCGTGTACCACTAATGAGACGTTTTTGAACGTAGTAATAATCAAAGCCAGTTATTACGAAGAAATATTTTTCTACATAACAATAATCAATGCCCTTTATTACAAAGAATTTTTTTTATACACAGCAATAATCAATGCCAGTTATTATAAAAAAATTTCACCTTAGCACAATCAATGAAATTAATCAATGAAATTTATTATTAAGATTTTTTTGTACACAGCAATAATCAATGCCATTTATTACTAAGAATTTTTTTTTGCACTTAGCGATATTTTTAACTTTTAAGTGTTACATATTTCATTGGGGCTTAGTTTGTTATATTATATATATAGGTAAAATTCTACTTATCTGGGATTTTTAAATTTTCGCGATTTTTCTTTAACTAACTTAATTCAAGCCCATCGAAATAAGTTTATAAACCATTTCAAATCGAAACTCAACTAAATTTCCGCAAGAATCGCTCACCCAAAAACAATTAATGAGCAAAACATATATATTTATTTGTAAATATAATTTCTTTGCATAGCCGTGGTTGCAGAAAGAGGGCACTTTCGTAATTTTTAACCACCATATAACAAAGAACAATAGAGCGAAAAGAAGAAATACTAATAAAATATTTATCTCTGCGATTATATATTGCGAGATTTGCATTGGGATTTCTTTATAAATTATAGAGATAAATTATAAAGATCTTTTAAAAGAATGTGCTAGATGACAAATTTTTATCCCTTCACTGGGAGTGTGGGAACTTGTCGATCTCAACAATTTTGTAAAGCATTTGTTACATTCTTAAATAAAAAAAAAAGGAAATTGGATCAGGAAATAAGAAAATATTTCAGATTGAAGTTATTATGGTCTAAATTGATAAAACTTTGGGAATCGGTTAGAGTTTAATTTAGATTTAAAAATGTCATTACATGCATATACTAAAAGGAAAAAATATTTATCTTCTAACCATTTTTTAAAAAATGCAAAAAAAATCGTTATTTTTTTTTTCAAATTAAAGGTAATAGACAAACCACGAGTAATAACCCATTTTTACATGAAATATGTACAACTAATAAAAGGCAGCGAAATATGAAGTAAAAAAAGTAAAAGTGTACTGATAAAAGAAAAAAAGTTTTTTTTTTACTGCAATTCGTAAACTTCCCGAAACTGTAAGTTTACTTTAAAAAAAAGGACAAAAGAAAATTTAAGAGAAAAAAAAAGTTAAAATGGAATTGTTGAGATAGATCTGCATCGCAATTAAATACATAAAATGATAAATAATTTTTTAAAAAAATTAACTTAAAGATTCCTCAGAACTGTTATTTTCTTTTTAGTCTGCCATATTTGAGATGAATTAGCAAAGAAGAAATATATCACATTCATGTAAAAAAAGTGCCAATTTTTTTTTTCCTTTTCAGTTTGAAAGTAAAATTCTGGATCTGAATTTCACCTTATAAGATGCTTGAATCAAAAATATCAAAGAAAAAAAAAAAAAAAAAAAAAAAAGGGTGAAGCAACTTAAAATTCCAGAAACCTAAAACTAGTTTGAAGAAGTTTTCAATTTTCTGACGTATATCATTAAGCCTAGAAGATGATATATTTTATTTTTTCACTTTAATAGCTTTGCATTTCCAATTCAAATTCAAAATATCTTTGCAGATCAAACAGATGGAGAATAAAAAACGGTTCGATTCCATAAAAATGTCCATCTCTATCTTGTACAACGTAGAATAAGAAAAGGGAGAAAGAAGTTAAAAGCATTTTATCAGAAAACACATCCACCATGTTTATGGTAATATAATAGGAATGATTAAAAAATTTTTCTTTAGGTTTTTAATGAATAAGGAATTTAAAGTGTTTTAGTAAAAAAAAAGCAAACTATATTTTTTTTTGTACAAAATGTAAAAGAAATTTTTCACAAAAATTTAAAAAAGAGAAGTGGATAAAACAAAAGGAGGTGAATTACTAAAAAAACATTTTTTTTTGCAGAAAATTATATTTTTTATTAAGAAAAGTCAACGCGGAAAGTGCTATTTGCCTTAATTATTTTTTTTCCTTTAAAAGAGACAAATGTGTTTTATTTAAGAAAGTATCGTATACTATAGAACAGCGGTTCTTAACCTATGGGTCGAGACCCAGAATTGGGTCGCGAAGCATATTTCTTGGGTCGCGCTGAGTCGAACCAAAAAAGTTAGTAATACATCAAATAATAAGTAATACCAACACCTCCTAGAAGAGTTATTCCCTAATACAATGTTTCGGTTTTACCGCTCTTCGCGAATGGCCTTCCGGAAGTGATTTGCATGAGGAATTTGTTAATATTAATCAATTTCAAGAACAATTAATAGAAATACAAAGTGACCAAGTACTTCGATACAATTTCTACAAAAACACTCAATCTTTATCTTCTTTCTGGTTAAAATTAAAAACCGAAAAGCCAATAATTGTTAAAGAAGCTCTAAAAGTATTATTGCCCTTTTCAACAACATATATGTGTGAGGCTGGTTTTTCGGTTCTGTGTGTAATCAAAAACAATTACCGGAACAAGTTAAATCCTGAAATAGATATAAGGTGCTCCTTGACAAGCATTCAACCGAGGTTTGAAGATCTTTCAAAATGTATTCAAGCACAAGGTTCTCATTAAAACTGTACGAACTTGCATTTAAAATTTAAAAGACTTGACATATGTATTGATATTTCTTTTTTTTAGGAATAAGTTAAAATGTCAATTATTTTCAAAAAGTTTTAAATATATTTTAATTTGGTCAATAAAAATTATTAAAACACTTGATTATCAATTAAGTTTTCCTTGGATCGAAAAGTACTTTTGTTTATCTTTATTATTAAAAAAATAAATAAAAAATTTGTAAGTTAAAAAAATCATCATCGTAAGATTGAAGATTTTTTAAAAATACGCTCTAAAATAAAGCAATGAAAAAATTTTGACTTTTTTTTGGGTCGCGACATGAACATATTTCTCAAATTTGGGTCGCGGCTTAAAAAGGTTAAGAACCACTGCTATAGAAAGCAAAAAAAAAAAAAAAAAAAAAAAAAATTGATTGCTAAATTTACTTCTTCTAATTTTTTTTTCAAAGATAAGTGTGTTTGTGAATTATCAGGTGATGTTTCATACAATTTTGTATAAAAACAATTTAACAGTGTACATGACTCATGCTATTGCTTGAACCTCTTCGAATTGTTTTTGATACAGTACAGAAATAAAACGTAAAATATCAGTTTTCTTTTCTTTTCTTTTTTGCATTACTTTCAAGTACAAATATTGCAATCGTCAAAAAATTGGAACTAATTGCAAATACATCGTAATTGAAGCATTGATTAATCATACGAACAGGAGAAGCTTACTATTCAATGAGGGGCAATAATAGGAACAAAAGGGAAAGTATTGCAGAATGCATATACTGCAGTCGTCAAAAAATTGCAATGAATAGCAATTACATCTCTGTAATTGCAATTTGTTGCAATTGCAGCAATTGTTAATCAGGTAAATACGAGACGCTTTTATTGCAATAATAGTTGTTCTGATGAGAACAAAAGTGAAATTAATGCAAAGTGAAAATATTGCAATCGCAAAAAAGTCTGAAACGAATTGCAATCAAATCCCTGTAATTGCAACACTCATTAATCGCACAAATACGAGACGCTTCTTCTGCAATGAGTAGCAATAATAGTTCTTTTGATAAGAAATAACAGGCAAAGTTTTTATAGCTCTAAAATATTAATGTCGCCAACAAATTGAGATCTCAGCATTTCACGATGAACAACAGAACAAAACTGCCATTTCTTAATGGTTTCTAAAATATTGAAGGACTGAACACAGACAGATGTTGTACACCCCATAAAATGAGAAACTTGTGTAGGATTACTGTGTTGCGTGTTCGATTAATCGATGCGGGAAAGTACTCACTCCATCGATATCGCATTTATCTGAGCTTCAGAAATGAGTTGTGTCATCATAGCTCCTGGATTTACAATGCACGAACTAAGTACGTCTGAACTGCTCTTCTTTTTGAAAAGTGGTGATTTCAGACAACTCCAATTATTTCATTAAAATAAGTCTTATTTCTTTGTGTAATATCATACGTTTCACTCGTGTATATTGCACGCAATATGATGATTTTACTATAATCATATCTTAATATTATCATTACGCATTATTTACAATCCAATCTGTGTAAAACAGCGAAAATAACAAGGAAGATATAGTTTTTAATGCAAATGCTTCTTTTCAGAACAGTTTTTTTGTACCTAACTTCAAATGATATAAAAATAAAATTGATCATTTGTCAAATAAATAACATATCAAATGTATTATATTTCTGGGTGATGACATGAATCATGTTGTGATAATCATTTATGTTTTTATTCTTCTAAAGAATTAAGATTTTAAAAAAATTAGAGAAATGTTTATTGTTCGAATATGTAAGTCTACATTTTTAATAAGTTAACATTGAAAAAAACAATACTCTCTTATTGATAGCAAAAAATAATCCATAAATACGATCTATCGAAAAATAAGATCAATTTACATAATAACAAAGTCACGTTGCAAACTTCATCAGCATGTAAACTAGCATATAAATGTGTTTTATAATATTACAAGTAATACTACTTGAGAAGCATCACGCAAGCGTGTATCGATTCCATTACATTAAGCACACAATTTGCATTAAAAGATATTTTTAAAAGTTTTTTTACCAATTTAGAAAGAATTTTAAATGATAAATATTTGTTAGCCTTGGTAATTTTTTATTACTAAATAGTGTATTATCAACAGTCTATTCTATCAAAAACTTTACTGATCTAAAAACTGATGGTTTCCTTTTGATAAATATAGTAATTGATTGATAATGAATAAGCATGTTCAATTCGGAAAGTTACAATAATAACTTCGATAGAAAACTTGTGAATTATTATGTATTTTATGAGTATGATTTTGAAAAAAAAATAGTAACAGCATTTAAAATGTACAAGAGGAATTAAAAAGAAAATAATTTTTAAAGTTTAGATGATCGTAAAAGAAAATTTTAAAAATATGTTTTTTCCAAAAGATTTTTAATAAAATAATGATTATTTAAAATGAGTTATGATAAATAGTATAAGTAAAAATAATTTTGAAGAAAATATTGATGGTTTATTTTATTTCATTGAACTTCAAATAGTATTTCTGCATAAAACTAGAACATTAGAATTTGCTGAACATATGTGGCATATTTAATATTTAAGAAATCAGACAAAAGAAAAAATAATAGAGATAAAATAAAAATTCAATTTCTAGAAAGTGCACAGAAAAATTATGAGTATAGGAAGAAATATACAATGCACGTAGAACGCAAATGTATATTGGAAGAAGTCAGACGACAGAAGAGTAAAGGCTAAAACAAAGGCCTTTGTATACCAGATAAAAAAGAACGAAAAAAAATATTTTCGTGTAAGTATAAACAAAGATTGTCTTTGTTGAAAACTCTTTAGAATTCAGCAGCATGAAAAATTCAACATATATTGAAACAAATAAGAAGACAGAAGAATACCTGTTCCAAATATTTCAGATGTAATTCATTAACGTTTAAATTTTATATAAAAGAAAGAAATTAACAATTCTTATACACATAAATAACACCAAAATTGAAAAGTTTGTTACATTTTTCTAAAATAATGATGCATACAAGGAATTTACTCAGCGTTTTTTGGCAAATAATCTCAAACCTTTCTATTAGATAAAATATGCATATCTCAAACATAAATCGGACATTTATCTAATATGGAAAAATAAAATAATTTCACAACGATTAAATGTACCAAAATTACAGAAAAAAAAACAGCTTACATAAAGTGTGTTTATATGCAGTTGGATAAAAGTTACCTATATGCAAGAATTTTTTAAATCCTCACAGCTTCATTACATATAAAAGTAGAAAGTAATGTTTACAGTTACAAAGAAGATGCACTAAAATGATTAACCCCTTTGCTTTCCTTCTTTTTGGAAGATTATTTGTATAATCTGTGAACTATATCAGTATTTCCAAAGTTTAGAGACAAAAAGAAAAAAAAGTAAAACATACTATTACAAATTGAGCCGCAATTTATTCACTTATGACATAATTTACAAACACATGGAAGTTCAAACCCAAACATACCACACATGGTTTACTTCAAAAAAAAATCAAAATAATTTTTGTATTCTATCAGGAGAAAAAATGACAGAGAAGAATTCGACATCTGGAATAAAGAAAAGAATTATATTTCTGGCTATGTTTGGAGTACGGAACAGCCGTTTCAGACGATGGAGACGTGCGAATGAACCCTAAAACAAACAACTCCACTCGTCTCGAACATCTGCTGCCACGTGACAAGGGTGACGTCATGACACAATGCCAATTCGCAATTCTCAATAACGGTGATCGCTAGCAGCTGTTAAAAATGCCGAGCAGTCGGGGTTTGACTAGAAATATGTTTGGATTGGGTTGTTCAACTGTCAAACAAGATTGAAATGTCTCATTGGTTTAAACAAAAAGGCAGACACTTTTATCCAACAGTTCAGCATCATGACTTATTTGTCACCCATTAACCATGTGGGGGGGGGATGAAGCTGAATAAGGAAATGGAAAGAAAATAAGTTGCTACCACTATTAGATGCTAAAAAGCGCATTGATTGTTGAATAAAAACAAAAAAGTATAATTTCAGATTTCGTTAATTTATTGTTAAATTTTAAGTCAGAAAAAAAACTTTAAATTCTGTTCAACTTTTTTTCTTTCTATTAATTTCCATATAAAAATCTAAATTCCAGCAGGCATAAAAAATTAAGAAATGAAAGGATACAGATTTTTACCAAAAGAAAAATTTACCTCTTAAAATAGTAATTCAATTAAGAAAAGCCTCTATAAAATACAAATTAAATTTTAAAAAATTTCACAATTATTACAATAAATTAGATATTTTTTATATTAACTAATTGCACAAATGATTGTCTTTTTTTGTTTGCCATTTTGTTCTTTTGTAAATTTCAAATTGATGCTTTTAATTTTGAAAACTAATCGAACTTTGTCAGCACCTTAGACATTTAATTAATACATCTGAATTGTACAATAAATAACAATAATTTTAATTTTATTTTATATTAGCTAAATGCACAAAGCATTATTTTTTTTTGTTCCTTAGTAACTTTAGAATTGTTGCTTATAATTTGTAATTTTGAAAAGTAATCGCACTTTGTCAATACATAAACAATCTTTATTTTTATTAACTTGAAGCGTAAAATAAAGAAGAAAATTTTTATAAAGTAACTTTCCTTTCAGTCTCTATAGTAATTTAAGCCAAGATGAAATGGTGCTTACATCACACGAAAATTACTATAAAAATATTTCGGACAATTGTAAAGGAAAATTTCTTTCCATTTCTGATTTAAATGAACGCATCAGTAAAATAAATTAAAGTAAAATTTTAGTAAAAAAATTCAAAAAACTGAATTGTTGCTTCTTTTCAAAATTAAATATTAATAAATTATTTTTCACCATCTATTCGATTTTGGAAGCTAAAAATAATAACTTATCTGCAAAAATATTTTCACTGCTTACCTTACTACACTATAAGCGAGCTGACCACCAGGTTGAGATCTTTATCAAATCAGAAGAATAATTATGTTATGGTTATAGAATATATTTTCACATCTTCAAAATGTTGATTAGAATTTAACGGTATAAAGAATCTAACTTAGATTCTTTTTAAAGGTACGACGCTAAAAGCGGACTTTATCTTTCCTTTTCAAACAACTTCTGAGAATTTATTGAAAGGACATATGAATCCATCACCTCATTGCAGTTTTTTTTTTTTTAATAACTAGAACAATCTAAGCAAAATAATCAGAACTATCTAACAATCACAAAAACCGTCTTCGTAGATAAATATTTGAGTTATTCTTTATATTCAGCAGAATGTTGAAAAAAGTATTCGGTATTTACACATAAAACTAACGGATTCAATGAATAACGAATTGGTAATTTGAGGATGCATACTGTTACTATACATTCCCTTTTTCAGAAAGTGGATTTTTAATTCACCAAAAAATATATAATTATGACTAAATTAATTGATATTTTCTGCTCATAACATTTATATTTCAGGTACAAAATAATATTCATATATTAAAAAGTGGTAGCTTTTTAAATACACTATAATAAAATGGTTCAAATATAGTAAATTCTTTGGAGAAGTTCAGAGGCTCTATGCACCGGATTTGTACAGTTAAAGCTTGATGCACTTATTCAATTTTTAAATGTAAAATACGGTGGAAAGATGAAAAATAATACCACAACTGTTGCCAATAACGGATAACAAATGACAGCCGAAACATCTCAGTAAAATCGAAACACAACTCCGGGTTTTCAACACCACTGCATGCTGATAAAATTTAATTTTCATAATGTAGCGTATACTGATAGTTTAATCTTAAGTGTTATAAAAAGGTGAAAGCTTCAGTCTCTTTTTAGTCCTCAAATCATAGACATGGATTTCTAATCTGTAATAAAGGAATATCTTATGAGCTGGATTCATTGGACGAACTGACAGCCTAAGCGTACATATCAAGTACGTAAGCACGTGCTACCTATCAAGTACGTAAGAACATGCTACGTATCAAGTACGTAAGAACAAGCTACGTATCAAGTACGTAAGTACATGCTACCTATCCAGTGCGTAAGTACATGCTACCTATC
>JAPMOQ010044464.1:285607-313701 GCA_026543055.1 Argiope trifasciata
CGTAAGTACATGCTACCTATCCAGTGCGTAAGTACATGCTACCTATCAAGTACGTGCTACCTATCGAGTATGAAAGTACGTAAAGAAACATCGAAAATAAAGGAAAAAGTCTTCCACAAGAGTAATTAAGAAAATCGATCAATTTGAATCATTAATCGAACAAAGATTCATTTAGGGTAACGATTCCTAGAAGGCAGTACAAGGTCGTTCAAGGTTTGGCCTGGAGGCTCGGGACGTGAGAGTGTCACGGTCGTACCGATTACACCCCCGACGACAATCGGGAATGAATAGCGGTTCGCCTCCCCTCTAATTGACACGCACTCTGCTCCAAAGTGGCGGAACCAAAAAGCAGGCACAAACCCCCAATCATCATCATCGAAGAATCCATCACACTCCGATCGGGGGCTTTGATGGCTCCCGCGAGGGTTTTCAAGGGTGTGGCCCGGTGCGAGAATCGTCTATGAAGGTGGTGACGAAGCTGCGTCCAATTAGAGACGATGAAGCCTTCATTGAAGATGTGCTTAAATATTCAAAGAGCAGACGAGATTATTATCAAAACTTTTCGAAAGATACGCTCCATTTCCTCCGAAGTGAAATGCCAGCGTTTCGAAAGAGGTAACTTTTTACTCCAATCCAAAAACAGAGTAAAAACGCTCTCGAATGGATAAAAATAAAGTAAATATGATAGAGAAATAGAGCGTATTACTACGTATCTGTAGTATTTTTTCCCGGCACTGTTAGTGTCATAGTAAGAAATATATATTTACAAATATTTAAATGGATTCTAACATTCACTTAAATTATTCCAGCTATAGAGGCTATTTACTACAAAATTGAAGGTTCCAGAAAATACAAGAATTAAGACGATGCCCCCATTTCGAATTTTTACTTTGCCCTATCGAAAAAAGTTAAATGAGGATTTAAAAAATCGAGTGAATTCTTTTGCAACGCTTTTTCTTTCGCTATCTTTAAGCTATTGTGCTGGGGGATTATTTAATTAACTATTTATCCATTGAAAAGCATTCAAAATTCATGCTTAAAAGCGCTGTTCTTAAGTACTTTTCTACTTTGTTTTGTTACCTGGTTTCGTATTCTTGTTGATTAAGCATAACTAAACCTTATCGAGTTGGTTGAACTTACTGAATCTTCTTTATTGAGCTGTTGAAAAACCTTAAAATGCATTTTAATTCTCTTGTTGCTGACCTTTAAACGAGCTTCAACTAACCTATCTTCCTAAAAAAAACCAGCATGATGAAAATACATTTTTTTGTTTTAAAACTGATTAATTAAATCACTGAGCTAATAATGTTTCAATCATACTAGAAATATTTTTCTTTTATTGGGAAAAATATCATCATAACAAAGAAAGTTCACAAAAATTTTCACCCGAATAATTTGAAATTAAATGTAGCTAATCGCCTTTCATAGATGCCTTTTCAACCAACATATTCTTATCATTAATTTAGTAACATAACCATATTTGATAAATTACATCTTATCACATCAAATGAAAGTAAAATTTAAAATTATATTTGTACAATAATCATAAAAAATCGAGTCATCCTAAAAGAAATTAATAATCGCCAATGTAATAAATCCAGTACAATGATTGATTAGCTGCTCTCGCAGAATTACTATTAATTAAATTTTCAAAATCTATACAATTATGGAGATTGGAGTTAATATTGTATTTTTAAACATTTCTTGAAAATGTAGAAGTATGGAAACAGGCATATATAAAATCAACAGCTTTAAAATTAAATAAAAATTCACGACAAAGGTACAAAGATTAGAGATGAGTGGCTGTTTTTTTTTTTTAATACTGAATGTGCAGTAGAATGTTTTGTTCGCTCTGTTTTTTAACATTTGAAAAAGATGAGTGCTGTGGAGGAGATGATCACTAATGACGCCTCTTGAAATCACGAATTTTTAAATAAAATAAAAATTATAACTATCAGAGCAGTGATTAGAATTGGAGGCCTTTTTCCCTCAACATTCCAATTATTTTACATGCACAAATTACAGATTCTACCTATTTCACAAGAATTTTTTAGTGCATGCAATTAAAACTATCATATGTCATACTGGTTCAAGACTGGAGAGTTTCCTTTTAAACCTGTGATATTGTAAAGAATAAAAAAATAGGTTCAAATTAAAATTTTAGTTATAGAATTTAGTACAGATAATTTTGTATCCTAAGCATGCATTATGCATCATTCGACTAAGCAAACTGTCACTATGATTTACCATTTTAATGTCCTTAAGAGCAAGTCTCTCTGCTAAGTAACCTTGAGTGGATTGAAGCACTCCACATCCTAATTACTGCTTAACGCACGATAATATCGTTAAACAAAGGGCTACGACCAGAAAATTAATTTATTTGGAAAGTTTACAGCGCATAGGGATTTAAAAGAGTTATGTGTATGCAAGTTAAAATATGGAAAATGGGAATTTTTCTGCAATAACACTTCAAACGCCATACCGATTTTATAATTACTTTCTAGCAAGAAAAGTAATCTTACATAAATTATTGTAATTGTCAAGGAATTTGAAGATGAAATTTTGACAATTCTCTATGTTTAGGACTACCTGAATACGAAAAAAAAAATCCTTTTTTTAAATCGATCTTTGAATATACAGGCTCCCTACCTCCAAACACTTTAAACTATACAAATAAAATTTGAAAAATTATCTTTACTCCACATTTGTAGATTACCATCAAATTTTGAGCAAAATTTATTCAGAAGTCTATCTGTCCAGCCGTAATATAATAGGACAATTATTGCAAAATAAAAGAGTTCTTGATAGATATTAATATAAAGATCTAAATTGACTGCAACTAACGAATATTTAAGTATAAATTTTAATGAAAAAACTGGGAAATTTTTTCAAATAAATTTATGAATTCGAAATTGAGTAACGCCAATATGGTGATGGGACCCTACCAATTTTCGAACTTCTAACAATGATTGCAATTAACGAATGTTTAAGTACAAATTTCAATGAAGTGTTAGGAAATTTTTGCTAATAAATAAATCATAAACTAGAAATCGAGAAATTTCCTATCTGAGTAAGTTAAGGACCATTATAATCCAAGTCTATATGCCTCTATTACCAAACAGAAGCCTTTTGAATTGCAACATAAACTTACTCATCACCTGTTAATGATTGACATCGCAAGGACATTTTAAGCAGCCAAGAATCACACACAAAATGTATAGTTATTCTTGTCTAATAAGAGGAAGATAGCATATTCACTATATTCATATCGGCCCATACCTTTATTAAAGGATTCGAAAGAAAAAAGGTATATTTTTGACCACTAATCTAGGTGGTCTAACGAATGGAGAAAATTATAACATCTGGTGAAAATTTCGCGAATTCGGCTTCAGAATCCTACATTTTTTCTTATAATTAACAATCAACAAATGTTTAAGTATAAATATTAATGAAGTGCTAGGAAATTTTCGCTAATACATATAATATCTATAAACCTCTATAGAGTTCTATAGGCCTCTATTACCAAACAGAACACATTTTAATTGTGACGTAAACCATCTCAACTGTTAATGAATGATTACAGAGACGTTTTAAGAAGCCAGAAATCACACAAAATGTATAGCTATTCTTGGCTAATAAGCGGAAGATAAACGATCCACGCTACACGAAAAGTATGGAAATACCTTCAATTAAAGCAACGAATTGGAAAAAGGAAAATAAACTCCATCTTTTGACACTAATCAAGATAGCCGAATGAAAGCAGGAATTGGCGAAAGTTCTGCGAATCTGGCGATGGGACCATAGTGATTTTCTTACGTCTAACAATAATGAATGCAGTTAAAATTTATGTTATTCTTAAACATTTGTTAACATCATTTTAAATTTTAATGAAGTGCCAGGAAATATTTGCTGATAAACAATTTCCTATCTGAGCTTAAAGACAAGTGCAAAACTAAGGACCATTATGATTCAAACCCATGAGCCTTTATTACCAAACAGAATCCTTCTTAGTTGCGACATAAACCATCTCACCATCTGTTAATGACTGATCACAGAGACATTTTACGCAGCCAAGAATAACACACAAAATGTATAGTCATTCTTGGCTAATAAGCGGAAGATAAACGCATCCACAATTTCCATATCAGCCCATACCTTCATTAAAGCATCCGATCGGAAAAAGGTCTTCTCACGCCAGAAAATCATCACACGCAAGGGCTAATTAAAAGCGAAGGGCGACCGCAGTCGACCGACGAGGGGGCAAAAATGCCACCTTCCCGCTTGAAGAGTGGCAATTATTTTTGAGACCAACAGTCCCTGGGGCAGACAACTTTAAACCACCGACCGCCATAATTTAGTGGAGGCAAACATTTTAATTAAAAGGATCGGGCAACCAAAGTCGTAATCCGTGCTGCAGATTTTCCGAGAGGAAATTTTTCTCGTTCTGCTCGTTAGTAGGTCGCCCCGAGCAAAACGAGAGACGGATTTAACAGATTTAAATATTCTTAATTGCGCATCCCTTCATCTTATGTTAATGAGGGAGCTGCAAATCCAGAGAGGGCAGCCGCGGCCCACAGTATTTACTCGGTTTTGAACAATGCGGATTTTCAAACCGACTTTTCCCTTCCAAAACTAACGCTGTTTAATTTCCGTGCCAGAAAAGTTTTCTCCCTTGATTTATTTGAATAAATAGAGTTCAGAGATGAAATTTAGGAATAAATGTGTATTTTCTTGCGATATTATCTTTAAGTGTCGTCTTGATATTCGAGATTACCGTGAGACAGCCGGTGCAGAAAGGATATTATGTTCTTTTAATACTAAACAGTAGGGCATATTATTTCCTCCACTCATATCAAGTCACCAAAATTAAAAACTAAGTAATACGGAAAACAAAATATTTATTTAGTATAAACCATAAGATATTTTGTTAAAAATGCTGCCTAGAGGAATTTTATGCGATATCAAAGAATGAAATGATTCTGTAAACCGCTTTTACCTACAAATATTGAAAAAGGTATTTTTATTTTAATTGCTTCAACCCATTTCAAAGCAATACGATGGGGATTTTAAGAATGGATTCGTAACATTGCTTTGATGACGAGAACAACGCTCGAATAAGCAGGCGTCTCTCAAAAATTTCCCGCTCCATCAATGGGAGAGCATATGAGCATTTTTAGCACGAGCCAGACTCATTTGCATATCAGTTCTTCATTAGCATCAGTTTTAAACCTGCAATCTAGAAATTCGAGATCTTTCACTAAGCTATTGACGCTTTATTAAATCAGCGGAAGTAGTCTAGACTTTCTCGAATTCACCTTAAAAATTTTATGAACTTTCCTACCATACCGTGACCTCGGTAAAGGTCATGAATGCCCTAAGTATTCAGTATTTCCTGAGTTCTACACATTAATCATGTTTTTTAATATAGAGAAGAAAAAACATGCAGCTTAAATATCTTTTTGCAAAACCGACTGACGCCAAAATTTGATACTGAACTACAATTAGAGCACCAAGATCATACACCAAATTTCCCTTATATAAATCACAGAATTTAAGAGTTGTCACATTTTTATGCAAATGAATGTGTACATCGGTAGATGGTCAATACGGCGACTGATTTGTTTCGAAATTTGACAAGGTTCTCAACATTAAATGCTAAAAAGGTAAACCATATTTTATCTTTGAGTTTCGTTGTTATGATATAATTTTACAATAGCACATATCTACAAACTTCTAGCGAATGGATTTCGTTCAAGGTTTGAGAGAAACCTATAAAATTCGGGTAGAGATAACATAGGCAGACGTTATCCTAAAAATATGTTTTTAAAATAAGAAGTTCTGTTTAAATCTCAATTTCCAATTTTTTTTTTTTGATTGCAACACCTTCTCTAATATATATTTATGTATGTTTTGTATAAAGACGCAACAAAGAAGGGAAAAACTGTTTCTTATTTTATTTTTACAATGTAAAAATAAAGCAAATTTTAGGGTTTTTTTTAGTCTTATCATTTGAAAATATTTCAAATTTTTCTGTCATAAAATTATTAAAAACTTTTTAATGATAATAGTTTAATTTTTTGTACCAATTTTCCTAGTTTTTATAAATAAGTATTTTAAATTAATTTCATTCTTTCTGTGACAAAGATTTTACTATAATGTTGAATTTCAAAATGATTTTATTGCTAAATCAAAATTTCAACCTTGTGTTTCAACCAATGGTAAAAATAACATAATATTTTTTGGAGTTGGGGGGATTTATTCCGGCGTCGATTTCCACTTTTGTATCACAGCCTTTTTATTTCACACAAGCAATAAATTGCATTAAAATGATTCCACCAAATTCCAGTTCCTTTAGTCTTCAAATATAAAAAAATGTATTCCATATTATTAATTTTACAGACTAGAAAGCTAAAATTCCAAGCAAACACGTTAGTTGGCCGAAGGCGGTTAGTTAAATCTAAGGATCAAAATATCTTGTTACATTATTAAAATATTAAATGGAAGGTAACAAAATTTCTAACTGATCAAAAACTTGCTAAAAAACTTGATTTTCTTTCTTTTCTTTTTTGATTTTGAAAATATAAAGCAACGAACGTCTACATGTCATCTAGGTGCCTGATTAATCGTTCGTGTAATGTAGAAAAATTATCTAAGTTTGGGCGTGCCTCGCATAACCTTCACAAACGATCAACAACTCTTACTTAAAAAATA
Organism: Argiope trifasciata; assembly: GCA_026543055.1. Taxonomy (NCBI): domain Eukaryota; kingdom Metazoa; phylum Arthropoda; class Arachnida; order Araneae; family Araneidae; genus Argiope; species Argiope trifasciata. The sequence goes on from JAPMOQ010044464.1 coordinate 292,319, forward strand.
CACGTCTTTATTACAGTGCTTTTAGTTGTTGTAGTTGTTTTTTACAGTTGTAGTTTGTTGCTTCAGCATCAAAAATATACTACCCGAGAGAGGGAAAGCGTAAAATATAAGTTTAACGAATTAATACATGGTATATACAGTATGGTTATAATAAAAATTCCACTTTGAAAGCATCATAAAAGGAAAACTACTAGGCCAAATATTATCAAACTTGATAATAGATACAAGGAAGACATGGGAATTTCTTTTCCCCCACAAATAGTTTGAAAACTCACCATCAGGTGTGAAATGGGACTGTATGCAATATTGTTAAACAAAATAAGACAGATTACAAGGCATGTTCAATGTGTGATATTTCAAAAAGCGCTGTTTATGGTGATAATATAAACAATTTGGTGAAACTGAAAGATAACGATATACTGACTGGTTAAGAACTTCTGTCGAGAATGCAGTAAAATGATTTAATTTGCTTTCAGAAAATGGCAGCGCCACATTGAGCATGTTTTGTGCATTCACACCTGGAGGTGAATTTATGAAATTTTTTGGAGGAATAGAAATCATCATGCTCTCCTTTAAATTACTACTAAGTTTGATATGATTTGGTCTAGAAGTTTTTCTTTTATAACGATTTCAAAGTAGAGCTTTAATTAAACTGCCATATACGTACGCAATGATTAAACTCAATGCGCGTGATAATTCTTACTTCCAGACATCGTAAATTACTTCCCAAGAAAAGTATGAAATTGCGAAGTCTAAAATAAGCAAGGGAAGAATTCAAAGAATTTATGAATTTATAGTTCAGAAAGAGAGCAATAGAAGAAAAGATAAAATATTTTTGTTATCATGCAGCCTTTGTTTATAGGATAAATTCTTAACTAGATACCTTACATTTTGAGCACTAGCTGTATATATATTTAGATACATAAATTTAATGGAAACATTTTTCTAATTTAAGAGCCGGTACAATTTGTTACAGAAGTTGGCAATCTTACTATTTTTTTTCTCGGTTTTAATTCTTAAATGCCGAGCATTGCTTTTAATCACACAATTTTGTCTTCTAAAATATTATGAGAACAAGCCTGAAGCTCAAATGTCTGTTGTTGTCAATAGAATGAGCACAGGAAGTATTATTAAAATTATTTACAAGTTATAGCGAGATCTGATGAAAAAATAAAGAAGTTGCAGTTTTCCATTTGAGTCTACATTTCTTTTTATTTTATTTATGCAATTGAGAATGTCATACTTTAGTAAATTTCCTGATAAAGCAATAAAATTGAAAAGTTTTTGAAATATTAAAAAAATTATTATTATATATTAGAACTTTTCAATTAGGGGAGGGCCTTCAGGTTCTGCTTCTTTGGTTTTTGCTGAAACATTTTAAAAATCATAATTATTACAATAATTACGATTCTCTGCTAACTGTAGCTTTATTTCTAGTTAATGTATCAATTTTAAAGAAGTTAAACACTTTTTTTCGGATAGCAAATCATGAAAAAATAATTATCAATTTTTACAAATCTACAATCACAAATTTCAAGTCATCATGTGGCAACATTATTATTTTTAAGTCATCATTTATCTTAATTAATTTAAGTCATTAACCAGTTTAAACTGATATGAAACAATCACGAAACTTCTCTATCGGTCTCTCTCTTTCATCATCGTTAAATTCATTTTAAACTTTTCTAGCTGGCAAACAAAGTTTTGGTGCTCGTTGAAAACTGAAAAAACAACAACGGAAAAAAAAAAGAAAAAAAAAACCCGTAGTTTTTCTAAATATCGACGCATGTGTAACCTGATAGTTTCGTGATTGTTTCAAATTTGTTTAAACTGTTTATTAAAGACATTTCATAAGAATTCACAGAACAAATAATGTGGAAATGAAGTCGTAACTTTAGTAGGCGATAAATCGACAAACGTGACATCCTTCAGCATTATTTTCAAATAATCGTAGAAATGAAAAAAAAAAATGATGTTTAAAAGGGAAAAAACGTCAATTTGTTGCCTACGCATCAAAAACCTCAAACCAAAGCCACATGTTCTCACATGATAAAAAAAAAAAAAAACTACTGAATTTATTCAGCTACAAAAATCTGAAAATCTATCGGATATTCATAAATACCAAAATTCAGATTACAAGTCTTTAATAATGTTTTTAAAGCAAGATGAACCTTAGAGGGAACAGAACAAACTACCTGCATTGTCTTTAGGTTGCAATAATACAAACGTAATAACAAAATACTATAAATTATACTGATAACACAGCTTTTAAATTCATTTTAAGGTATTTCTTCAACATATTTTGACTTCAGTATCAGCAGCTTCAATTCTGATATTCGTAAAACAAACTCCACATATTTCAGAAACGATATTTTGCAAACATGGGTGAAATAAATATTTGAATGATTCGAAAACAATAAACTGTTGGTGATATATTCCAGATTAAACATTTCAGTTTCATGCAGCAGCAATTTGGAAAGATGAAGCAAAAAAATACTATCGTTCACCTGATGAAACCAACACGTTGGTCCCCCATTGCGAGCGGAAGTGGGAAGGACGCACTTTAGAAATCTTATCAGCTGCGAAAAGATGCAAATGTGGTTTATGTAAATTCACGTTCACACTAATCCAAAAAGACCCGGACCTTTCTTCCCAAGAAACCAACATAATTAAAAGAGCTCGCCGAAAGACATCCGACCATATAATTAGAATTCATATTCAGGTGATACCCGATACAAAAGAGTTAGCGAAAAGACTTCGAAACGAAGGATGCCTCGATAAAAATAAATGCAAAAGGTGGGGGTGGGTGGATCGTACACGGGAATCAATACGACAGCTGTTAGTTTGTATCCCCACCCCTACGCTGCGAAATGAAGCTGTAAACAGCTGTCGCCGTATAAACAGTAATCAAAACTATGGGGGAAGGGGGCTGCAATCAGGTAAGGTAGCTCCTAACGGGTGAATTGAATTACAGAGGAAGACCTATTTATTACATTGGCAGCTCGCAGGAATTGTCACACACGGCTTTTAACTCCCAAGCACACACACACTGCCACTGAAAAGAAAAACCTCTTTTGCGTTGTTTCCAGTCTCCATGGCAACCTGTGAGTAGAATAGGAATGAGGGTCCGGGGAGGAAGTGTGGAGGAGGGGTGCTCAGATTTAAATGGAATTGATAACACGAATTTCCGGTAGCTAAGAGAAAATTACCGGTGTTGCAAATTTGTTTTGTGTAGGGCTTTTAAGCGAAGCGATTCTTTGACTGTTCGTTTGTTCAGAGTGAAGTGCTTTTCTGTTTGTACTGGAATTGTTTTATTGGTGCTACTGGATCAGCCCCCCTCCCCGCTCGCGCACACTGAAAAATGAGTTCCAGAAAACTTTCGGCGAAGCGATATTTCACTTAAATGTGCACTTTCAAGGACGAGTTTAATTCATCAGTTGAGTGTAATTATGTTTGGAGTCATTGCAGAAACTTTCTTTAAAATTTATAGCACTATAAGGCCCGAGAGTTAATTCCGAATGGCAGTCAGCTGATCTGAAAAAGATGCATTAAAAGCATCCCTTTTTAACTTATCGAAATATGTCGTTATTAGTGTTAAATAAGAAAGATGTTTTGTTAAATAAGTTGATTTTTGAAAAATAAAAATCACTCTCTGTCATAACTCTCCCCTACTTGATATTTGCAATAAATAAAGGTTGTTTTAAAAAACATTTGATGAATAAGTAGAGTTTGAATGGAAATCAAAAATTTGGACGGAGATATTTTTATTCCTAAGAATAAAATATTACGAAATACATATACAAATTCAAATTCAATTTTAAACCAGCGAAATAAGATAAATGTTTTTTTTTCAAGTATTTTTAATTATGTCCTTACATTTATAATATGAGCATATAAAAATTTTATTTGTTACATTCAATATGGCTAAAAATTAACAGATGTAACGAGTATACACAAAGAAATATTATAAAATATTACAAAGAAGAAAGTATCTTTTACATATTTCGGTTCAAAATAAAATAAGCTTACAATAAATATTTCTTATTAATTTGCTTCTAAATTAATATTACTTAGTAAATTATTCATTTCTGTTAATATCATTTTTCAATTTTACACTATCTCTACGACTTATATTTTTTTTCCTGCAGCAATTGCACTTTTGCTGAAAAGCAACTTTTACACAGTTCACAGTTTTTTTATATTCTGGCATACGAAATATAAAAGTATTGTAGTAGTCAAAAAATTCCAGCTCGAAATTTTGACGTATCTCCATGTCTCGCATCTCCCCTTGTCCGAAAAACATATTTTTGTTATTACATCAAATTTGAAGATTTCTATCAAATTTTAACTGTGTATATCTGGTTGTTCGAGTGCAAGTGAACACGATAACTGCAAAACACAAAGAACTATTCAATAAATGATTTAATAGAAATATACAAATATGACGCACACGTTTATATCCAAAATATCTAATTTTGAACTAAATCCGTCAAAAGATGGATCGTCTGTCAAATTAATCCTTCCGCCGACAAGTAAACGCATTAACTTATAAAAACAATAACAAACTAAATTCGGCATGTTTTCTTATAAGCACAATTGCAATTTTGTGTCAAATTTTGAAGTCAATAAGCAGGCAAAAAGGCATACAAATATACATTCTCGCAATATATTCAGTTAAATTTCCAAATTCAAGCCAAAGATCTACATTTCGGAAATAATTTCCAAATGAGGAAATCCTGGAATCAGCTGACGTTCACTATTTTATGAGAAGGAGGGCGGCTATGCCCTTTATTGAAGGCAAAGCGAGAGTGTTTCGGGGACGCCAATCTTACTGGTTTAAATAATAAACATTGAGAAAAAGGATTTTAAATTTTTTAGAATACAACTAGCCAACATTTAATTATTTCTCAAGTAAGTGTTACATATTTTATGAAGAAGTTCGCAAAAATACATTATTATATTAGAATATTCGAAAAACCGCCTAATATTTTCACTCAAAGGTATACAAAAAAAAGCTTGACGTTGTTTTTCTCAGATGCCTATTAGTAAATTATAAACTAAATATCTGATTGTCTAAAGTCAACAGTTAAACACGCAATTTTCATATTTGTGCTTCTGTACTTACATTGTGTTCGTTTTTTTTTTGTTTGTGATTTCCATAAATTTCTGCTTTTATGTTTCTAATAGTCCGGGATTTAATTCAAAGTCTATAAGCTGACCACTCTACTACTCCCACAGTAATTGGACAATTGAATGCTCCCAATGTAAAAGTAACAAATGTTTAGTTAATAATGTTGCAATTTAACTATTATTGTTTATTAAGTTCATTTAACGCCTACATTGCCCAGTTAATGAATGTTAATCAGCTAAATCAATTAACAGTATATTCATAAAATTAACCCCTTTCTTACGAGAGAAATAGAGGCTGTGATAGTAGATTGAATGAATCGAATCAATTAAAACAGCAACGCCATTAAAAGATTATTTAATTTCCCCCTGAGACTAATCTATCTTTCCTTTGCCTAACTTGCCTATTCTACTTTGCCTAACTTTCTACAGTATCACTACTATGAGGTGAATAATAATGAAAGTCTTTATTGCGCTACTATATTATCGTACTTGTGACTTTATCTATTCTTGCGCTAAATATGAACAAGTAATGTTGTAAATAATTATCTTAATAATCTTGGAAGGTATACTATCTAAAAAAAACTGAAAAGATAATAAATGAATTTCCTTTTCTTTGTTAAACTCTCACAAAAATGTTTGAGATTTCATCTAATCTACAATCTTAGATTTTTTCCCCCTTTATCACATCATAATCTTACACATTTTTTTTCTATATTTAATCAATCAATTTGGGACAAGGTAGACTATTATTTCCCATTATATAGCAAATACAATGTTTAAAAGGAAAAAAAAAAGTTTTAAAAATGACGTTAGGAAACAATCAGATTTAAGTAGGGGTGTGAGGCAAAGATAGCCATCGAACCAGCGGAATATTGACGGGCAACTTCCCATCCTCCGCAACGGAACTTCCGCCACAGTTCTTGATGGAGCAGGGGTTCCGTTTCCGTGGTCAGATAGGAAGGAAACAGCAGACGCCTTCGCGGGGAAGTGTTTAGGAAAACTTCCATTTTGAGAGGTCATTAAAAGGGGGGAGAAATGGATTGGGATATGAGGCAAGAGAGTAATGTCTGTAATGTGAGCAAGTGAACTGAGAGTAGCTACTGTGGGTTGAAACTAAAGGCTTTGGAAAATAATGATTGGCAGCAATTTGTAGATAAGCCTCTGTTCTTTAGGGGTGGAAAGAATTATCGATCCCCTAAGTAAATCCTTACACCAGTTTCATCAGTAAGTGACTTGTCACACAGCGATAGTAAATATGGGAAGATTTTCTTAATATGATTAAGAACTTTCCAGAAGTACACAAAGGCTAATTTATAATAGAATGAGACAGAATGATAACAGAACAGAATTTTCAAGGCCTGGGTAGGAAAACAAAATCCATGAAATTTTTTCATTTCATCTAAATGACGTGCCATGACCGCAGAAAAGGCTCTTATCAATTCTTAAGAACAGAAATTAAAGATATTGCTACCCACTCAGAGAGGTCCACTTGAAGAAAAAGGAAATGAAACGAAGAATCTTCATGACTGTAAAGGGTGTCCCAAAATTAACGGAAAATTTAAATTTGCTATCAGTTGTGCATTAAAGGGTTGTTAACCCTATTAAAAACCCATTTGATAGCTGATAGTTTAGAGTCAGTAAAAATGGAGCTCGATCCGACTGAGCAACGTGTTTTCAAATGCAGAATAATATTTTAAAATAATGAAAGTCTGGTGGCCACAATTCGAAATTTTGAGAATTGCCCCAATTGTATGATTTGGTGCCATTTTACGTGGATATTTGAAATCAAAACTATATGCCTACAAGCCCACTAACTAGCTTGCATTGAAGGAGAAAATTCAACAGAAATTCAAAATGAACCTAGAAAAATTCAGCTGGCGAAAAGGCCAGCAAAGCTGTGCAAGAGATTTGAGCTATGTATTCTTCTATACACAAGCCTATTCTGTGCACTTTACGATTAAACAAAAATATAACAATTTAAAGAAAAAAAGCTGTGTTTATTTAATCAATTCAAATGTTATACTAACACGATGTTCTGTCGTTTAACTCTCCATGCCTACAATTCCTAAACTATCAGCTCACAAATTATATTTTTGATAGGATTGTCAACACTTTACTGCAAAAATGGAACTCAAATCTTATATTAATTTTAGGACACCGTTTAGACATTTTAGGGCTTAAAAATTGTTAAAAGCGACTCCAGACTTAAAAAAAAAACATTAAATCACTTACAAGAAGTTATTTTTTGTTTTCTACATAGAAAATAATTTCTAAAATAATTCTAATATAAATGGAAACCAAAATCAACCTTTCCTTTAATTATATGAGTTTTTAAAATTTTGTTTATTTTATTTCATTACTATGCATTATAATATGAGTGATAAGATATACCATATATATTTAATAGGCCTTTCCCATATAACTGCTTTTGTCCTTCCAATCTGCTTAGTTGGAACATAATTTTCCAAATACACAATTTTCACACAACGCAAGTTGATAGTGGATGGGAATTGATCCCAATTCAACATTAGGAATGACTTTTGATATTCCAGTTTGAATAAAACAAATAAAGAATTCAAGTTAGCAAATACGAAAAGAAAGCATTACTGTTGTTACTTTATTAGCCATTAGCATTACTGTTGTTACTTTATTAGCCATTATTCTAGTACTAATAAGAGATACTAACTCTTCAGTGTTTAGGAAACAAAATTCCAGCATGTCAAAAGTAAACAATAATGCGGATCCATTCCGATCACTGTCATTTGCAACATTGTATGATTCCTACGTGATAAGGAAAACCCTCATGATTCCTCCTGACGAAAGGTCCCTCATGATTTATGACTTGCACTCGGAGTTCTTTCTCCTCATCCCGCTGGAATTCACTGTCAGTTCAGCAGACAGACGTCATAAGAAACAAAATTATGACAACTCTTGAGCTTTATTTCCGTTTCTTTTTGGAGATAAACCTCGAAAGAAGCAGAAAAAAATCTTGCGAAAATATGTTGAGCTAATGCAATCACTATGTACAAATGCTTGGAACAAAAACAATCGCCAGTAACTTATTACACTTTATTAAGACATAAGTAGAGCGTAACCTGAACCTTGTTTTAGGAAATAATATTATAAATAGAAGACTCTCTAACCAGAGGACGTACTTTTCTGTAAAGAGAAAGTTACCGCAAATTAGGCTACTGTATGTATATATTTCATTTACAGCAAGTCATCCCGTTACCACAGAACTAATCTATTCAAACCGAGATAATTGCAACTGTTATGCTCCTTAACTACCCAATTTTTTGAATAAGGAAACAACAGCCAACAAAAGTACAAAGAATTTTCAAAAAGTTAGTTCAAAAATAAGAAATTTTTTCCATTATTTTAATATTTTTGAATTTCCAGGATATTGTAATATTGCATTAAAATTAATATTCATAATAAGTCTTCCTCCAATTTCTTTGAGTTAGACATTCTGTTATGCAACGCTGAATTGAATTTATTCCTATCAATATACATGTGTAGGCATGTAGAAGAATTTCCGAATCAGTAGAAGTATTCAGAAAATCTTCCATGCCCAGATATAATTTGCACTATCATTGAATGAAATTTTATTTTAATAACTTTTTGTTCCGGTATGAATTTAAACGTTATGCGCCCTATGTGCTCGATAGGATTCATATATCATGACATTCATAATCATCTATCCCTCAATTTCCTTCTTTAACATTTAGAATAATTTTGTAACTGCCTATTGCGTATTGGAAGAAAAACTTAGTTAACTGATTTGTGGTTTTAGGCGACACAGAAATAGATATGATTATATTGTTTTGTATATTAAAATTTCAACTGGAAACAAACGACAAATCGGAATTTTTTACCGACAGTTTACCATGAATTCTTTGAACTTCTTTAAACCTTTTTGGTATTTCTATTCTTATACTTTTAACTTAATTTTAACTCTTTTTTAGAATGTGAAATTACTCTAAAATGAATTTCAATGGAATATTCTTAAAACAATTTGCATTTCTTCCTCGTTTCATTGCATTACAGACAAGTTTCGGCCTAATTCAGAATTCCATGCAAACCATCCTTTAGTTAAGAGTTAAGAGAGTTAGTTAAGAGTTTCCAATTTATCAGCTTAATATTATTTTTCAGACAGTCAATCAAACAAAAATTTGGTTTTCCTCTTTTATGGGTACCAAATGGCTTATTCAAAAAGATAATATTAGTGGCTCGATTATCATCCGATCTTATTAAGTGTCTTGCCTATTTAATCTTTTGTTTTACTATAAATTTAATAATATTGAAATTTTATAAATAGTTGGCAAATTTATGTTTTCGACAATTTCATAATGGCAAAGTCTCAATTCAGAACCGGAGGTTTCTAGGTTCCAGACTCGATACCTCCGAATAACCTATGTGCAAGCGAGTCAGTCTGGTATAAACTATATTTGTCAAGGTCAAACATCCTTCCACTGAAGGGGTGTGAAAGTTTAGGAAGGGGGTGCCAGAGCAGGCGTCGTCTTCGTCATCTCACCACAGTACAAAATTACGAAGTCTGTCACAAAATAGCGCTCTGTTGTTTTAAAGCGAGACGTTAATATAACCACGTTAATATTACACTAAGAAAAAAAACTACATATAGTAGTTATTTTTCGAATGAAAATATCCAACTACAAAGTTTCTGAGATTTAACTTAAAAATGCAGAGAGTTAATTTTGTATTCAAAATTCTGCCAATATCAGTTCACATTAAACTGGACTTATTATTATTATTTACTTATATTACCTATTATTATTACTTATATTACCTATTATTATTACTTATATTACCTATTATTATTACTTATATTACCTATTATTATTTACTTATTATTATTTAATTATTTTTACTTTGTTATGTCTTGTTATAGCATAGATAATTGAAATTTGTTATGACTTTTTTATTGCATTACTTTCTGTTGCAAATGACAACTACTTTAATCCACAACTCTTGCAATAATGACTCACCCCACACATTTCATAGACCCAGAAAATTGCTCTGGTTTTTTCATGCGCCATATACGCTACCTCTTTGAATATCCACCCCGACCTTTGATTGGACATAGATCACGCACCCCCTATTCCACGGAAGAATGAATTTTTCATCACTCCAGAAAATAATAGACACGTCCACCCTGCCGGCATCCTTCGATGCGAACATTCAGGTGCGAAGGGTGGGAAAGTTGGAAGCTAACTGTTGATGCGAACACGTCATGCCACGCGTCGGAACTAACGAGAACACGTGTTCCTGCCGGATGCAAACCGTTAAGTGCGGAAGGGGAGAGAAGAAGTGACAAGTCATTTTTTACGTGGGTGTGTAAAAAATCGTTTTCATCACGGTAGAAAATGGACTGGCGCTGAGAATAGAATGTGTAAAGTGGGGGTGAAGGCGCATCCCTGTTGATGGGAATTTCGCATTGTGCGGTCTGCGAGAAGTGCTGAAACAAAAGGTCTGGATGCTGAGGGGGATGAGTTCGAAAGAAGTGGGTAACCAAATGGATTCGATCGCAACACGTCATTTCAAATACCCCTATCGTTTTTTTCCCTCTCTTTTTTTGTCCCTTTCCTAGCGTTACCGAACATTGCCTCAACGTTCAGAAATGCATAAACGAGAAAAAATTTAATACGATTCTGCTCACAAAATATGTTTTTCGATATTTTTTTGAATGATAATTTCGCCTGCGTACAATTACGCTCACAGAACATTATTTCCGATATTATTTTAGAGATAATTTCACCTGTGCATTGGAAGATTAATAATAGATGAGGCAGCACAAATAATTTCGTTTCCATTAATATTTTTTAATAAATGTATGCAACATATTTTCAATTATGTATGAATGTCTGCAAAAGAAAGAATCATAGAAAGTTGCATTCATTTTAAAGCATCAGCCAGAATATTAAGAGAACTGTTAATTTCAGAATGCTTTAATCAGATTAAATTATAAGAAATAAACATACCATGTTTTTTAACACATTCCGTACAGTGCTCTACACACTTAACGCGCTCCCAGGACCTGCATATTTTTAAACGCTCTAGAAGCATGTTTGACAAGCAACAAGATATATAAACGCACATTTTTTATTTGCATTTGATATCATATATACATAAAGTATTATTAAATATTACTAGATATTTTATACATGTACTTATTATATAATATTTTTTTTTACATTTTAACTATTATTTACTTCAAAAACTTGAAAAGTGCTTTAGAGTACGATTTTGGTAAAGCATATTCTCGTGTGCAATGATGTGCCTCACGATTTGCTTTTACAGACTACTCACGTATAATCCCGTCCCGTTATTGCTCCAGAAGGTTACGATGATTTTAGAATGTACAATTTTGTTCTAAAACGTGCTGTCCTAGGTGTATGTCTTTCACATTTTTTGCGGTCCTTAATGTGTTAAATCTGGTTGCCTTTGGTTGGTTATGTGTAGATTTAGCCGAAAAAACACGAAATATAACCATACGAGAAACGTGAAATATATCTATCACGAGATATCTCGTGAATCGGCCACAACGTTCAGTCTGCTAACAACGGGAAAATTCGCAATCCGTACACAATGGGTTAAAGTTTTTGAACAAATTGAAATTTTTAGTAATAATATCTTCCAAAGAACATGATTTTAATAAAATTAATTGTTTACAGCTTACATAAATTCTTAGTATGATTTTGAATGGCTTTAAGAATGATTGTAAAGTACGTATCCCTGGCGTATGGTGAATAACATCTGAAAACTGAATTTGTGCTATAAACAGATTTTTCTTTGCCAATTGGAACAAAAATTTGAAACAAAATTTATAGTATATAGCAAAAAAAATAGTTCTAGTAAAAAAAATCCCATACCAAATTTGATACTTTTAAGTCATCGCGTTTATGTGTTTCCAAAAATATAGACCAATAAAAGATCAAACCATTGTTGAATATGGCTCAAACTTTGAGAAGTGTCTACGTTATAGATGTTAAGTCTATGCACCGAATCTTGTCTCGTTCTCTTCATTATGCGATTTTCGTGTTAAATTATATTCGGATAGCTAGATAGGCTAACTTCCTCTGAACAGATTTTACTCAAAAATTCGACAAAAATCAGCTAATTTTGAGTCATGACATCCAACATATACAAAAAATTAAAAAAGGAAAGCATAAAAATAAAGATCCAATTGTATCATTGGTGTTGAGGAGTAATATTTTTATAAATAAAACCCGGTGTAAAACTCGAAATGATTGGAATTGAATCAATCCTCATCAATGACAAGGTCTTTTATTAAACATAAACGGTATTTCTATTACAAAATAAACCGAAGATACTCCAATCTGAGGGCGAATCCATACAGCGCAAGCTTTATTGAGCTTTATGTCAACTCATAACATTCGAATGGCTTTCAAAAGATCGGCAAAAAGCCATAAATCTTCGTTTTCTTGTGGTAATAATCGATTCGCCCATAAAACATGCAACAGCAAGCACTTTTCGAAAAGAGATGGCACATATGGAAGATTAAATGCCTTGAAACTATTTTTCTCTCCTTATTTTCAAACATTCTCATATTTTTCAAAGCAAAAAAAGTTTTCTTTTAAATTAAATATGAAGCACATAGTAAACGATGTTATTATCTGTGCACAATACATTCATGACAAAGCAAATGAATACATAATAAAATAACGCCCAAAGTGAATTAAGTAATCAAATCAGGATCTTTTAATTTTTAGACAATGAGATACAATTATTCAAAGCGTAATTACAAAATCCCAATTGAAATATTTTCAACTTACAGCCAATTTTTATTGGAGAATGATGTATCACTTCAATTAAAAAAATATCAAAATACACAAATCCGAGTACGGAAATATTTCAAATAGATAATGATGAAATGAATAGTTGAATTAAACTTTTAAATCCATTATCTAAAGAATGAATTTTTTATCCATTCATTTAAATGCCTTCTTTAAAATATGGAGGAAATTTAGGTTTCGTCAACGGATTTTTAATCACGGTATAGTTATAGATTTACAAATTTAGCATTGATTTCTCTCTAGTTAAAAGAAATGAATCGAAATTAATATAAAATAATAGATTGTAAAGGATATTTTCTATTAATCATTAGCTTATGCACCCTGATTTGTATAGGTCATCATATAGCGATATTATTATACATAGTAGATTATTAAGACTTCTTTTTTAACAGTAATATCACCAGTCATAGCAAGTTGATAAATCCGATATAAAACTGCAAGCGGCCTTGATTCTTTGAATTAAAAAGAAGTTGCAGAATATATAACGTAAGCTTTAGAAGAAATAAGAAGTTAATAATTTTAACGAAAAATCTCAGAGCTCAATAGTCCAAATTTTCTCGAGGGAATGCGTTATTGGAAAAGAGTTTATGGCCAAATGAAGAATATGTGGGACCCAAGTGAATACTCCTTGTCCGATAATTATCAGGTAAGGTTTTTGGTAATGGAGTGATTTTAATGTTGTTCGTGTGAGTACAGCTGAAATACTAGGACCAAGACTCAAATGCATTTCTCAAAAATTTATGAAACCATACTTTTTACCCAGTCCCCTGATCAGATCAATCTTCTATGGAATTACCATATTCATAGTAAAAAAAATTCTTGATACTATAATACTTTAAGTTTATACATATTATTCTATGACTACCATTGACCAAATTCAAAACGGGAGGTATAAGGGATCGACTGCTAATGGAAATTCTGTATTGTTTTGACACTTTTTCAAATTTTTCGTTAAATTTCTCCATTTAGATTAAACATCTGTAACTCACCAAATTTTAGTTATAAAACAAGATTTTTCTCGTATATTCTAGGGTATAGATAATTTTTACTAAATAAGACTGGAAAAATTAGGAAACTTTATAAAAATTTAGAATTCATAATTTTTTTCAGAAATATATTTATTAATGTAAACAATAAAAAATATAATTTTCACGTCATTTAAAGCATTTGTTTTACAATTAGAACCCTTTTTCTATTTCATTGGTTTAAAAAACATTGGACCATGTTAAAAGCGTACACCTTGGTTTTTCCGGTCACATACGGTTTTTTATTTTATGCAAATCTTTTAAATAAGCTTTGGTTATATGATATGATAATGCATGGAAGAAAATTTCCCTAAATCAATTCCTGAACATTAATCCTTTGATTAATAATCGGACATGCACATCCAACTAATAATTTAAAATTAATTTAAGTAATTCTGGTTAAAAATAGTTTTGTTGGTGGACTGAGGGTGTATGTCATCATCCTGCTCCAGTTACAAACTTAAAAATATTTGAAAAAATTGGATAATAGTTTTTGTCTAATACAAGACAATTATCCTCATTTTTTACGCAATTGCAGATAAAAATATTTTTAAAAAATCCTACTCAAAGGGTTAGTTAAATTATATTTCTTCTGACAGTACATCGATTTAAACAAAACTAACATTTAATGATTACAGCGGGTGACCGAGCTCCGCTCGGAGAAAACAGGTATCGAAGCTAACTCGAAGATTTAAATTTTCAATTGTGATTTATCAAAACAATACATGCCATAAGAAAATTTGTGAAACCATTGGTGAAAAGATAACCGGTTAAAGTGCACCATTGTAAACTATTCTAAACAGAGTTAGAGTTTGGAAAGGGAACTATTCTATACAAAGGTAAAGATTGAAGTGTGTTGAAGTTCAATATTTTTGACAAATTTATTTAGAAAAACCAAACATATATACATACATAAGAAACATATTATAAACCTATAACAGCATAAATATAAAACTTTATTAGTTCGCCATATTGGCTATAGATGGCAGCACGTTACCGCTTGAAAATTTAAGTAGCCATTATGGCGAACTAATAAAGTTTGAAAATATCCTATCTGTAACTCCGAACTGCTCGACCGTAGCGCTTCAAAACCGGCGCCAATCGATTCCTCGTGGCCAAAAACCCCAGACCCTCAAGTTTACCGGAGTTTATTAATTCTGGGGCGATTTTCGACTTGGCAACCATTCCTCGTATTATAATATTAGATATATAACTTCTACATTCTATCAAACTTTTTTTAAAATCTAAAATGTCTTTTGAATCGCTTCAAAAGTTTAGAAAATATTCATTCCTTTCATTTATTTTTACCATTGAGAAAACTCTTAGTTTAAAAAAAAACCTATTCATCAGATTCCAATAATTGTTCACTTTATTTAGTGTTGGAGTAGAATTTTTCTATTCACTGAATGAAAGAAAACTGTTCTCCGTTGAAAACAAACTAGACAAATGTGGAAACAATGCAGATTCACTCCACTCTAATTAATTCGACCACACATTAAATATTTAACGAATCCATTACGCCTTTAATTACATTTAAATTATTCAACGGCACTTTTTCATTAAAATCTCTCAGTAATTACATGCTTAGATCATTCCAACTCAAATCACTGCTCTTAATATTCATAAACCGATTGCTTGTTAGATTTCTGGGGGAAAAAAGATGTAGCATTATCGATTATGAGAAAAATTAAATCTTTCAAAAGGCAGTATTTGAATAAATTTTGCACAGAGAAAAATTAATTTTTTATGAGGTAGTGAAGTGCTATGCTTACAAAACCAGACAAAGGTCATTTTCTGTAATACACTTTATGAGTGATTATTGAACAATTTTTATCACGAACCACTTGCACAGAAAATAATATTGGAAATAACTTTTGTGCTCATAAACAATGACAGTTTCATATGAATATGAGAAGAGACTACAGTTCTACAGGGTTTTTAAAGCAACATTAATCTTTCAGGTATCAAAGCAGCCACATTAGAGAATGACTGGGTTTTTTTTGGTGCAAGAACCATTTTTAACTAAACTGCGCTAAATTTAGTTTAGTTTAACGTTTATATTAACGTTTCGCTTTAAAGCAACATTAAGGCTATTTTGGGACGGACCTCATAAATTTGAACCATGATCAAATGACAAGGGCGAAAACTGAGCTGACTCCCATCCTTTCCACTCCACACCATAGTATACTACACCAGCGGGAGAATGTCTGGGTTTAATCTGTACCAGACACGCTTACACGGCGTTCTTTCGATGGAATCGGGTCACAAACCCGAAAACCTCTAGTTTCAAAGCCAAGACCTTACCACAAGGCCACCGCGGTGTCTAACCTGCGCCAGGAATGATAAAAAAAGAATATGGAATAGTAAGGGTTGCCATAAGTAGAAAAGATTTAACTAGGCGACTATACGAGAATTAAATCGAAAGGGAAAGTGAGAAATTGTGTTTTTTACATAACCGATGTACAGTTTTGGAACTGAGTTTATGAAAACTGGATTCCTTTTTTTGTGTTATGTTGTTTAACACAAAATTTCTATTTGTGTATTTCTATTCGAAGTTTTAGAATTTATATTAAATGTAATATGCATTTATATTAAAATAGTAACACTTATATTAACATAGTATATTCAACAAGACATTACATTTCAAAACTATGGTAATAGTATGAAATCTAAAAAGAGGTAACTATTGACGGCAATGATCACTTAAGAAATAGATTAAATGGCATAAAATAATTTACTAACAAGATTTATTGGAATATTTACGAGCTTCCATTTTAATTTCAGCTCTTTTGCTATCATTCTGCATATTCCTACTTATATTAAATTATGTAAACGGAGTAAATGTAAGATTTTTGTTGCCTTTTTGTTTCTTCTCATTTTATTTTAATTCCCAATTATTTTTATTTTATACAATAATTTATTGAATAATTTTTACAATAATTCATAATTATAATATTTTAATCTAATTATTCATTCAATAATTTCTAGATAATAAACATTTTATAGATATACTAGATAATAAAATTTTTATTTTCAGAGCGAATAATTTGAAATCATATGATAAAACATTTTTTGCATTATTGACCAAATTAAGAATTTTCCAGTTTTGAATTAGTATTTCGTTAGATATATTTTATTGACATCTTCTTTTACTGTAGAAATACAGATAAATTATAAAGAAATTATAATTTTTTAAACTTTAATTTTTTAAATGTATGCTAAATCAATGATCAAAGCGATAATTCGAATGCAAAACATATCTTTTTTAATCAATCAATGACGATAGAAAATTTTACAAGGATAAAAATAAAAGGATACAATGTAATACAAATTAGAAAGATAAAAATGAGCAAATTTTTTGTTTGTTGGGAAATTGGAAAAAAAAAATTTTGAAACAAGAAAACATTTTGCGCTCATTTGACTTGTAGGAATCAAATATACAATATTCCAAACCATTTTAATTCTTACTCGAGACCATCCTTCAAGAAAACTTTCCTTAGTGGCAAATTGAGTTAGACGTCCTAGACTATGTTTTCAAAACTTCCTGTTCTTTAAAATGCTAACGATTCACTGCATATAAAATTGGAGACTTGAGCCTAATAAAATTCTGTTCATAGGTTTTATTGGTAGACTTGATAAATTTTATAGTTTAAACCTAAATGATTTCATTGTTAACAAGAAACATCATCCCATTTATGCAATAAAATAAGAACTCCCAGTTCAAACAGAAAAAAGGAATATACAAAATGACAGTGATGTTATAAATAAAATGTAAGCGCTAAGACTTAGTATAGTTTTATTCGAATCATCTAATTTGCAATGATTCAAATCATTTTTAATTTGATACAGACAGATGACTGTCAGGGGGAAAAATGCTGAGAGAGGAGAATAATTTAAAACTGAGCATGCGTATTGAGGAGAATTATAATAAATAAGATTGCGTCTCTGTGCATTCTGATTAGAGGAAGTATGTCCAGTTGACCGAATATAATTAAACGCAATAAAAATAAAATTAAGAAAATATTTTTTTAAATTGATAATTCAAGAAAAATTTATACAGTTTTAACCTCTAAAGTGAATATTTGTCAGATTTAGAAACTAAATCTCAAGAGGTTTACCGTCTATCAGCCAGTATATTCACAAAGATGTGTATACGATTACTGAAAAACGCAATGCTAGAAACATGAAAATTGGTATGTGATTTCATGCCTAAAATTGTAGTTTTGTGTCAAAGCGTGATTCTAGTGTGTCGGAAAAAATACGTCACAAATGCAAATTTGATTTTCAGGTGCTATTAACTATACGCCAGAGATCAGTAACAAAAAGTCGTCAAGGATCACATGGCATAATCCACAAAAACATTAGATTTATGCCAAATACCAAAATTCCCCAATTATAGAACGCCAATGCCATACAAGGAATTCATGGTCTAATCCAATGTCCATAAATTCATGTGGAGGAAAGGGAATATTATCTTTATTACAGAGTATGCTAGGAAGTTACGGGAAGACCATTCTAGAAGATTATAATAATAAACAGCAAAAGTCATATACCATACTTGCTTGAACAATCGAACAGAATTATTTATTAAACAAAGTCTATTTTAAATAACTGATTTTTATCTCCTGTTATTGGCACAGCGTCAAATTTCAATGCGAGATCTGAGAGAATTTAAATCTCGTACATGACTACCAAAAAGCAAAAAGAAAGTTTCTGCGTGTACCTTAATCAAATCTATTCACTTTCCTTTCTTATCTTTCATCTAACATATGACAGGACATGGTTTTTAAAGATAACACTTCATTACCACATGTCACTCACTTGCTGTCCTTTCAATGGACATACCTTTCCATCAAGAAAACTAACTACCATCCCCATAAAACTTTTGATCCAAAGACAACACAAGGAGACATTCTAATTTCATTATGAAAGAAATTAATTGCCTCCCCGATTATTTCCAAATTTCAAACATCCATCCTAACCTTCTTACACAATTAAATAGAAAGGAGACAGTGCAGTGGCGAAAGGCAATTACTAACCCGTATTCAAATATTCAAAAGCTCGTTTCAGCAGAGATGACTCTTTATTTACTTATTTATTTGAATCTGATTTAATTAGGCGCTTAAGGGATGAAATCGGCGGCTAAACAAACTTAGAGATGGGGGATTCGTTAAGACGTGGCTTTACGGTCACGGCATTTTAATTGTGCGCAGGCTTAGTTCACCACAGGTTCTTCTACTTCATTAACAGCGGTTGAGGTAGCAGAAGTTGAAAGTCCAAGAGCGAGGATTTGAAATTACGTTTTATGAAAAGAATTTCGTTCTTAAAACTTATATATCTGAAAATATAGATGTCTTAATAGTCATATATCAAAAGCTTTATAACCGAGCACTATTTTTGATATTCGTTAGTTATATTTTCAATAACTGGACTCGTTTCAACGTTTTGTCTTTTTATCTATTCTGCAGAGAGATAAAACACACCCGCGTGCACACATACACTCCTTATTACTAAAGATAAGAGTAAGCTTACTTAATCATAATTGTAATTATGTATATTGATATAATTAAAAGAATTTCAGACTAATTTCTGAGAATACTTTTTCTCTTCTGGTCTATCCGGTAGGCAAGTCAACACACACACCTATATTATTACTAGAGATAAATGTAAGCTTAGTTAACTCTAATTTTAATTATTTAGGTTGATATGAAAATGATTTTAGATAAAATTTCTGAGAGTTGATTTTATAAAATGTTGAAAAATTTGAAATATATATATAAATCAAAGCATGGTATCAAAGAAGACAAAATAATTTAAGCGCATCTGACAGCGAAAATTAAATATTTTGAATAACTTAATACTTCTAATTCCATCATTAATTATATAAATTCAACTAATTGTGTTATCGACTTGGCTGATAGCAAAAGGCTCTTAAAGAATTAATATTAAAAGCTAACAAAATGATATATTAAGCTCTTGCATCTATTTTAATGCAGCAGTACTCAGTTTGAAACAAATTATTTCAATGAAATCAATGGTAAATATTGTGGATGTGTATTAAAACTTAGATAAAATATTTTGAATAGTGTATGTTAAATATGTTTTGCCTTACTCTCTCATACTTGTAAAAAAGGATTTCGACGAATATTCGAATATACGAAGTCTGAAATATGGACTTTGACGAATATTTGAATCTCCGAATTTCGGAGTTCTCTGAATCCGAAAAAAGTATTATCAAAAATATATCTGCCTGTTGGCGTGAGAGCTCAAAAATAGGGAGTTAAGATACTTTCATTTTGGTATGTGGCCCTAACACTAAATTTGCAGTTTTCTAGCTAAATTTGAAAGAAGTTAAGTTGTATTAACGTCCCATTGTAAAGCGACACAAAGGCTATTTGGGGTTGGACCTCATAACTTTGAACAGTAGTCAGATGACGAGGACGACACCTAAGCTGGCAGCTCTCTCTCTCCCTCTCCACACCACACCAGCGGGAAGAAATTTGATAGAAAGGAAATTTACCTTTCTATTCGTATGCATGCGAGTATGATAACTCAACATTTCAAAGAACTTTATTGATGAAATATGCTAAGTAAATTCATCATAATTCTTGTAGATATGTATTAAAATTTTGATCAAAATTATCAAAGAGGTGATTCATTTATTGGCCGGTGTATAGCGTGCATGACCAGGATTGCTCAAAATTGCAATGACTTAAGGTATCCGACTGGGTAAAAATCGTCAAATTTGACAAAAGTAACGAAATTTTTTTTTTAATGCATAATATCAAAGCCTGTTCTTTTAGCTTTCCAAATCTGTCCTTTTTTTGTTCTACCTTCTTTAGAAATAAAGTTACGGCCGTTTTAATTGAGCATAGTGTGACAAAAGTCAAACCGGAAGTGGCATTTCGAAACCGGAAGTTGATGTAAATATTGCAATCCATCAAGGAATTTCGATGTTAAAAATTATTAAAAATGACTAAAATTATAATTTTATATCTCTTATGCCTGATAATAAGTATATGTATTTATTATTTCAAAATTTGTCTCATTAAAATTGGCAACAAATGTGCTGTACTGAAGTTCTGTTTGTTTATTTTCTCCTCGTTATTGAATACTTCTCAAGTGAATCATTTATGAGCTTTTTTCAACTTCAAATCACTTTTTTTGGTATATTCTAAATCTGTTTCTGGTTTTAGTATGCCTAAAACGAGATCTAAACATTCCAAGAAACGCAGTTTTCATGGAAATAAATTTACTCAAAGTGATGAGGTGAGTGCATCAACTTCAAATGTCACTGTTACTATTGGCGATAGGTAGGATCGAACCTGGGACCTTATGGATGGTAGCCAGATGACATGACCACAAGACTAAAAGTGATCACCCAGTCTTGAGT
>JAPMOQ010044464.1:313711-421683 GCA_026543055.1 Argiope trifasciata
ATCGCCATTTTTTTTTTAATCGGCTGATTATTTATCGCCGTTTTTTTATTTTTTATTTTTTCGGGTAGAGGGCGCTACAACAGCTGAATGAAGGTTGCGTTTTTTTTGTTTTTGTTTATTTTCATCGTCCTAGGTCACCAATGTTGCTATATGGCGATAGGTAGGATCGAACCTGGGACCTTATGGATGGTAGCCAGATGACATGACCACAAGACTAAAAGTGATCACCCAGTCTTAAGTATGTTATCTGGCTTATAAAGCTTCCACTACATCACCACTGCTAGTACAGCAAAATTGAACCTTGACTGCTCTTCTTATGTTGATATTCTGAAAACTGATATCAACAATAACTTGACAGGAAATCGCATAATTGATTTGTCTGTTTTATTTAACATATTTTCTGTACTTTGCTGTCCTGATTGCTTCTCCAATGGTTTACATCTCAGTGAGGATTCAAAGTTTGGACTGTGTTCAAATTTTGTTTTGAAGTGCAAAAATTGCCCATTCATGAAAGGTTTTTCATCTACTCCCAAAACAAACAAAAATAGCAGTATAAACACATTTATTGTGTTTGGATTAAGGTTGATAGGATGTGGTTACACT
The DNA here is from genome assembly GCA_026543055.1 of Argiope trifasciata. NCBI lineage: Eukaryota > Metazoa > Arthropoda > Arachnida > Araneae > Araneidae > Argiope > Argiope trifasciata. Next base: position 314,315 of record JAPMOQ010044464.1, read on the forward strand.
GCAGGAAAGAAACTATGTTCAACTCTCAGTTTACCTTTTTTATCTAAGTGTTCATTTCGTCAACAAGAAAAGATACTTCTGGACACGGTTGAATCATGTGCTCAACTGAATTTGAATTCAGCTGCAAAAGAAGTTAGAGATATGAAAAAGGCCAGTAACCAAGATATAATCAGCTGTGGTGTTTCAGTTGATGGTACTTGGCAACGTCGTGGGTACAGCTCATTGAATGGTTGTGTCAGTGCCATTTCTATTGATACTGGGAAGATTTTGGATATCGAAATCTTATCTCAGTACTGCCGTGTATGTCAAACCAAAATCTCTAGGTGCACTAACAGTAGTAAAACCCAAATATGTTCTAATCATAAAGGGTCTGCAGGCAATATGGAAGTAGTAGGAGCCTATCGTATATTTGAACGATCAGAAAGTTTACGACAATTGCAATATAGTGAATATTACGGTGATGGGGATTCCAAAGGTTTTGGCACTGTAAAAGATATATATGGTGAAAATTCAGTTAAAAAACTTGAGTGCATTGGTCATGTACAAAAAAGAGTTGGAGGGCATCTCCGTAAATTAAAAAAGAACACAAAAGGGCTTAGTGGGAAAGGAAAATTAACCGATAAATTTATAGATAGACTGCAAAACTATTATGGAATCGCCATTCGCAGTAATGTGGGAAATTTGGAAAAAATGCAAAGTGCCGTCATTGCCTCTTTTTTTCACTGCTGTTCCGGCACCAATAATCCCATGCATCGTCAGTGCTCTGAAGGACCAAATAGTTGGTGTAAATTCCAGAGAGCCAGATTTTTAGGCATAGAACTTCAAGAAAAGAAACCAGGCCTATCACCTACTATCATAAATAAAATAAAAGGATCATATATGGAACTGTGTGACCAAAAATTATTGCAAAAATGTCTGCACGGAAAAACACAGAATTGTAACGAAAGTTTTAACGGTGTACTGTGGAATGTTGTACCCAAAGAAACATTTGTTGAACTTCAAACTCTTCGCTTAGGCACATATATTGCTGTTTTAATATACAATTCTGGATACACTGGCTTATTACCAGTTTTTGAAAAGTTAGGTGTGCCTATTAAGAAAGAACAAGTCAAAGGTTTCATCAACATTGATGATAACAGAATAGCCGATTCAATTCGACATTCTACAGTGTCTGTAAAACTGTCCAGAAAAAAAAGAAGAGCATCTAGAAAAAATAAATCAGTGAAGGATGATATAAAGGAAGGTCCAACTTATAAATCAGGAGAGTTTTAGACTTATTGAAAGGTAATAATTTTGCTTTTTTCAAAATAAAAACTTTAAAAGCCTTTTCTGAAGAATTCAATTTTTGCACTTTTTGCATTACCGTAAACACAATATCTCAATATGTTCTGAATATATTCTTATGAAATTTTGTAGAATTGTTTAATATAATATTTTTTATGCTCTGAACTAAAAACTAAAATATAAATGCAGTTTTAGGCATTTTACAGGTATTCATAGACAAATTGAGCACATTTTTTTCAAAAAATTCTTGTTTATACTATTGTTTTAGCCATATCTCAGTATATATTCCACATATTCAAAAGATTTTAGTTCAAAGCATGCATATTGGTTATTACAATCTTCTAAAATATTTTTGATTTCTGGTTATAATTTTTTTCTCTACAACTGTTGGCGTAACAGTTAATTTTTCTGTTTTTTAACCAGAATTTTCCCTTTTTTCAAAATGTTATGAAAATATTTTTTATTTTTGAATATTTTTCATTATTCTGTTACATATTCAAACTAAACCTAGAATAATAACAAGCATTTGAAGCATATTTTAAAAAAAAGGCTCCGAACCCAGTCGGATACCTTAAAATCCCACACCAAATGTTTTTTTTTAAATTTAAGTCCAAAATTATAAATATATGCCTTGGATAGTTTTTAATTATTCAACAAGAAAAATACTAAAACGGTAAACATGTCAGACTCCTTATTATGAAATGAATGAGGAGTCTGAATCAATAAAATATAATTGACGGACAAATTGCAAGGAATCATTGTCAAGGAAGTCCATATGCTGTTGAAAAGAAGCTTTAAATCTGGCGTAAGAATGCAAAAAATAAAGGATGACGCAAAATTAACGCGATATTTGAATTTGCCAACATTCGTGCAATAAAGTTTTGGCAACGGTATTTAAAAGCTATTTGACAATTGATAGTTTAAGGTTGGTGAAAATGGAGAGTTATCTGATAGAATGTATTATCGCAAGATTAGAATTAAATAAAATAAAAACAGTTTTTAATTGTCATATTTTCATTGAATCGCAAGTCCATAGTTATATATGGATACATGAGGGAAATGGCCTGCACGGCTTTGTTGGTACATAGGCATTGAAATTTTCTATAGTCATTTTGCATAAATCTGGCTGAATTTCCTTCATTCAGTGCACGCTTGCTTGTGGGATTGGCTACTAGTAACTCTATAAAAAGAATCCCAGCAGTGTTAAATCCCACGATCAGGAGGACCAATTCTTAAATATTTGAACTGTGGCTACCAGACTTTCGATATTTTTGAAACACTGTTCAAAAATGAAAACATGTTCTTCCATCGGGTAACGTTCCATTTTTACTAACCCTAAGCTATCAGATATCAAATGATCTTTTAATAGGCTTATCAACATTTTACTACATGACTGGTGATAAAGTCAAATCTTGAGTTGATTTTGGAACAACCTTATCATTCATTGGAATATTCTGTATTATCAAAGAATAAAAAAATTGCTACATTTTTACTACGTGCATAATTTTATTAGAATCTGAAGTATATTCCACCAATGAAATATCATTGATTAACACAATAATCATTATTTATTAACATTATATTTCGTCATATATTTTTTCTTTTCTTGTGCTTTAAGAAATATTATCAAAATAAAGAAAGAAATACTGGATAGTTAAAAGTAAAATATAATCAAAATTACCACTCTAGCTCAGAAATTAACAATACACCTTTGCGAGGAAATTAATTCGTTTCAATTTCACAAATTGTTTAATCCTTTTGTAAGTGCTTAATTATAGTACATGTATTGCAATGAAAAAACAAATGACAGCTGGCAAAGCAAACACCAAATCCAAGACATGAATATTGCAAATGTGGTTGCATTTCATAAATATTTAGGCGACGCTCGGTGCAAAGTATTTCTGTCAAAATATTTGCTACGCGCATTCAGTCAGTTTGTAACAGCAGTCGTCACCTCTTATCAGCGTCTCCCATCTAGGCACGGCAGATGTTTACAGGACTTATAAATAGTCGTTCCGAGAGGGTAGTTAAAAGGCAATTAGAAGCCCTGGCAAAAGGGAAGAGACGTGGGATGACGAGATACCCGTGGAGGAAAAAGAATTCCGTGGTTTCGGGTCATCATCAGCAGGCTTTTGTCATTTCGCGCAACTTGCCACAAAGGATTTGTTGTGGAAGAGCAGATGATGCGATGGAGGGTGAACCTAAACTCGGCAACATCTGCTGAAAGAAAGAATCTGCGACAGAAATCTATCCTACCTACTTCATTACTGCATCATTTGGCACAAAAGCACCGCAAGAGCTATAAAGTGTTTAAAAGTAGTTAGAAAAACTGATTTTTGATACTTTTGTGCCATACAATTTCCAGTTTTGCAAAAATTAGGAGAGTCGTATGTAACTATACTAAGTTTTAAGGAATTAAAATACCATCCTTCATACATTTTATGAACAAAAACTATTCAATCTGCTTCGAAACACTGATAAATAATAAATAGAATAAAATAATTAGCTGTATAGGTGTTTTAACCAAACCATTAGATCTATATGGTTTTTGTTAACATATATTGTTTCTTCCAAATTGTAATATATGTATTTAATGATGTAACAGATGAGTATTGATTGTCAATTCAACAAAAATGTAATTTATTTATAATACAAAAAAGTATCATGTAAAATTCATCAATGGATTCTTCTTTATTTGGACTGAAATATCTTCACAATGGTATCAACTGATTAATAACGTTAAATTCTTAATTTCTTAAGGCCGTTTTAAAATCCAACGTTCATAATTATAATTTTGATTAAAAAATGCTTTATATATATGAATTGTCCATACGTGAGTAAATTTCAAAGACTTATAGACAGAAGATTAATTTTAAATATTTGTTAAATTAATAAGTCTATGAACATTTATATTAAAAAGAAACTAATTCCTAATTTTTCAGCAATTAAATTATATAATTAATTAATTAATTAAAATATAAAATGCATTCTCCCTGCATCGTTAAAATAAAAATAATTGATTGTAATAGTGAGCGATTTATAACAGTGCTTGAAGAAATTCTGTTGTCTTTAGAAAATTAAGGGTGTTAACATTAATATTGCAACAAATATTTTATTATTTAAAAGCAGAAAATCTTAAAATACATCCGATATTTCCAATATTTAATCAATGAATACTTGCAATAAGATTTAAAAGATATTTAAATATCTGCTTATTTTCACTATATGTTTATAACTAATTCTTTACAAAATAAAAAACACGCCCTTTGCCAAAAATTGATAATATTAATAATTTTTATTAATTTAATTTAATGATACTACACAATCGTTTAGAGTATATCAAAATATATTAAGATTCAATTGAGTCTATATAAAATGTATTTTTGCTTTGAATTATGAGACTGCAACTTTTTCAATATGGGGACATGATATAATGCTATTGAATATTTCTCTGCTATTCTAAATTTTGCTTTTATGGCATGTCGATTTAATTTCTGTAAAAAAAAATTCCATTTTTTTACATATATCTGATACTACATTCACACACACTGAATATTATAGTTTAAAAAAAATGTTCCTCTCCCGGACTTAAGTAAAGTGCAGATTCCTAATTCACAAATAAAAGAGAAAAAGACTTTTAGTCATTGTTACTGCAGAATAATAAATTTATCACGGAAGAATGTAGGGGCTAGATATCTAATTTTTCGATTAAATATGAAGATATGAAGTACTATTTTTAACCAGAAGTACAAGATATGAAGCTGATTCTGCCTGCAACTGTTAAAATAGACGCTGTAATGTATAGTTCCCTTTAAGGCATAGACACTATTAGATTTAGAAGAACAAAACTAAGTAAGTCATCACATGTATAGTTTGTGTTAAGGTATTAGCATTAACAGATTTAGAAGAGTAACACTAGGTAAATTCAAACTCATTACGTGTATAGCTCGTGTTAAAGTATTGCTTCTCTCAATTGAAATCTACATGCAAGGGTTTTCCCTTCATTGGCAGGAACTGTTTTAAATACTAAAATTCGACACAGAAAGAAAGTTTATTATTGGTCTAGAACGAATTACAGGTGGAACTAACAATTTAGCTTTGCCTGAAACTAAAGTTAAGACAGAAGACTAGCAATAAGTAAGCTACAAGTTCATCTATCATCACACACACTGAGTTGGGAAACCAATCGTCTTCGCTTGCCGAATGGAACTGTGTTCCAAGGTTTTTTCCGCTCACTCGACCAACATATTGCAGTACTTAAACACTCGACTTGGTACAGGAGCTACTGTCGAGTTGCGTGACGGATTTGTCCCTTCACGATTAACACTCACTCCCATTCCGTTCCACCTGTCACGCCCACGTCACAAATATTTATCCTCGATCCATAATGGAACACTTGTGGGGAGCAGAACATAAAATAAGGCTTAATCCCGCTCTACCGTGTCCCGGACCGATAAATAAAACATTTCCCCAGCCGGACTTTTATCGTCGATGATAAATTAATCTGCGGGACAGTCCGGCGCCCCTCAAAATACCCACTCAAAAGGGGAAAAAAGGAAAAAAAAGAAACGCCAGACAATTTGCAATGACCGGAGAAAAAAAAGAGAACAAGGTTATAGGTATTATAAAAAAGAGGTGCGTTAGGGGGGAAAACCTTTACTAGAAAACAGAGAACGGAGGCCATTATCGAATGCAGACGATACTACCGGGCGACCCCTATTTGTAGTGGGGTGGGGGCACGTGCCACCTGGAAACACCCATTAAGGCAGACGAAGAGCCACTGTATGGAATCGGAACAAGCATCGATCGTATGGCCAGAATTGATTTTTTCGAGAGGGTTTCAGAATGGGGGAGAGGGGAAGAAAAGACCCCTAGTGGTGCAGGGGCTTCAGGGGGGCGATGAAACTTCATACGGCTTCTCCGTTTACATGCGAGGCTGATTATTGATAATAGATCCGTTCGATTGCTTTTCATGAGGGCACAAGATGAAGCCACGCATATGCGCACGCCTGAACACAGTTCATGTTTTCTGCCCATCGCACCCCTACATACTGCACGCGATGGAATATAAGTCTCATGATGATAAGAGGAAGTTGTCTAAATGTCAAAAACTGAATCATCAGTTACACAGAAGAGTCACGCCAGTTTTACAGAAAAGCAGATGATGTAGAAATTCTATTTGAAAACAGTGTTAAAAGCATTTTGTAAAAATGAAGATCCTAAGGGCAAGATGGGATTGATTAGCAACGAGTTTTAGAAGTTCTTATTTTTTTAAATTTATACTAGCTTTATTCAAAGATATATTATTCTAAAGCAAAATGCTTTTCAAAATTATCAAGGATATCCTATAATTAATAAAATAATTATCTATCACTAATAAGAATACAACCATAAATGACAAAAAGTCTATTAAGTCAATCAATAAAAATGAAATTCAAGGTAAGAGGAGCTCTGAAACGCGAGAAAAAGCTAAAAAGAACAAATGGATTAGATTAAGTTTACTCACATTGGAATATGCGGAAACTAGTAAACAGATGAATATACGAAAAAAAAAGGCCGTACAAAAAGGCCAATCATATATTGTAGTCTCACAATATTTCCAAATATTAAAGAAGTAAATTAGAAGAAACGATTTACGAAGTACCAAGTTAGATGGGTAATGTGATGCAAAGGACGCCTAAAATATGAATTCATAGCGAAACTGAAAATTATAAAGAGTATCTCACCCGATGATAAAGCAAATTATATCGAGACATGAAATATTTCCTGGATATTTCTACAGATTCGGAAGGATGCAAGACAACACATGTATTTGTGGGGAAATAGACTCAGTCCAGCACTACATACCAGCATGCACTGAACTCAAATAAATCAGAGGAAGATTCACTATGGATGTTAATTTTAACACAATATTAAAATAACTTGGAAACTTAAAAATATTAAAAGAAAGGATGGTAAAGATTCCTAGCGTCCTACCAACAGTCAGAAGATTCCTTGAACTTTTGTTGGCCGTAGTTTACTCATGAAAAGTTTAGATAGTTAGTGAGCATAACAGCATGGCACAATATTCCCTGCTTTAAAAGCTTCGTTCTGTGGTAACTGGCTGTAATTAAAAAAATAAGGTATGTAACTCTGAAAGAATTTATTTTGTGGTGTAGGCACTAAGAAGTCTTGAATTAGAAGCTAAAGTATTCTATAGAAATAAAATTACAAGACAGCATGATAAGCTGTTAGTACTAAGATAATATTTTAGGATCACAAAAAAAACGTAACATTCGTATTAAGATAACCTTTAAAAATTCACCGCAACGAAAATCTACCATGATGCTATAAAGCAGAATCATATGATTATTTTTTGATGAAATCTCCTATCGCAAATATCACGTGATTATATTAATGCACATGCTTCAACTTTATATTATATATATATATATGATGCTCTTTTTTTCTTCCGACATTGACAAGAACTTCAAAAAAATTTTGCCAACAAAGAAAAAATTGAAAATGAAAATTGTCATTTATGCTTGATTCATTACCTACACGATTTCGAGCATCAAAAAACCCTAACCGAAACAACATCATGTTCTCACATGATAATAAATATTAAAAATACAACGCATAAATTACTTTATTATTTTAAATATTTATTAAAATATAAAACATCGTTTAATATTCTGTTATTATATTAGCATTGCTTTTAGGCAAAGTTATTTCTAAAATCCTTATGCTAATTTTAAGAGTATAAACAAAATCGAGCAGGACTACAAAAATGGTACACAAACAAATTCATCAAAATAATTTCAATTAAAAATCCCTTCATCGAATTGGGAAAGAATATTTATTTCCTATTTTAAAATAACATAACTTGTAAATGTTTTTAAACACATTTTATGACTGTTCGGAATTACTGCCTCGATAATAAACATTTCCAGCTGGCGATTCCACAAGATTTAGGGATCCATATTCCTGCATGTCAAACAAAATATGAATTAGTACAAGGAGAAAACCTTTCTTACGAGTATTTTCAGCCTTCTTTATGAGCTTTTCTTGTAATCCTAATACGCCGTTCGTCATTCCGTGTTTGCACCATCACCACACGGAATCGAAGAAGTATCATTTATCGACTGGCAGCTTCATAAAATTCCAGGCGAGCGCTCTCTCGTTTGTCAGGCTTTACGGATTCCGGCCGGAGAAGAATAAAAATTCTGAAGAACATCCATTTTTATCAAAACTGAGAAGAGCTGTTAAAAGTTGGCTTTTTCCCTTTTGGAAACGTGATACTTGAAACAATGCGGGGAAAGGCCACTCGGTGGAAAGGGGGTCATTTCCATGCGATTGAAACTTCAAAGAAAATTGTGGTATTTGATATCAACAGAAAGAAGAGCATAGAACAAAAAATTTTAGAGTTAAGAGCAAGATATCATACTCAAAACAGTTCTATGAATATGAAACAAATGTAAGCAACGTATGGTTAGTTATGAAAAACAATTTAATTTTAAATACAGAATCGCTAATACTGCACATGAATTCTATCGTCATAATAAAGATGAATTCTCTTTAGAGCAGATTTTTTATTGCTGCATACCAATTTTACTGCTGGAATAACAAAGATGAATCTTTTTCTTCAAGCAAACTTTATATAGCTGCATATCAATTCTATCAATATAATTACAACGATGAATGTTTCGGAAAACTTCAGAGCAGACTTTCCAACCTTACATCTACCATATTTAACTCATGTATACATTGGAAAAAGAAAGATTGTTTTCAAAAATATATAATTATAATAAAAATATTAAATTATAATCATTAACAAAATTCTATTTTTCCCCGTCGTATGTCCTTGATAAATAAGATTTAATAGTATTAAATAATGCCAATGCAAAGATATGTGCCCAAATAAATAATCCATTTATGGATTTTCCCCTGAATTGTATTTGTAGATATTACAGACCCGATGGTTTGGTGTTCTGTCGAATTTCCAAATTAATTTCTTTTCCCACTCTACAGAACTAGGCCATCAGACGAAGAAGGACATGTGTAGTGCTTTATCTTTTATCAGAAAAGTTCGCTTACCGAGGCGAAGTGCACCCATGGGGTACTCCAAAACGGGGTTCGAAATCCCTCCTCCAAGAATGATGATGTCTAAAGAGGACGGTATCATACCCCATACCATGAATTCTAGATGACTCAGTAAGGATGAGGAGAGTTGGATGTTCCAGTATGAAATCCAAACCCTCCCCCTATCCTCATCATGTTTATCTCCCAATATAATACAAAAGAAGCCAGGGAAGCCCCCTCTCTCTAAAAGCATGCCAAGAATGACTTGGTGAGAGGTCTAAATTTACAAAGCACTTCTCGGTTTTGTACTTGAGGAATGCCTGCGGAAAGGGATGTCTGGAGCTTCAATTGTTTCCAAACTTTTGTTGCCGGGGAACTTAAAGGATGGAATGTCATAACATTTGAGAGATGAATATCGTAAAAATAGTAATTTGGATATTCTTTCTTACGGTTTTTGTTGAGGGAAAAAAAGTAAAGGTAATTTGAAAATTCTTTTATATGAAAACCAAGGGAGCTACTAAGGCAACATCACTGGAGTAACATTTTAATAGAAAGACTTGAAGTGGCAATTAGAAACCAGGGTTAATGTTTGGTAAACAGGATAAATATATAGGAATATTTTTTATTGTTATTCGAATACAGTTAGAATTATTTTCTTAACTGAATAATTGTAAATGACATTAAATACAAAATCAGGGGTGAGTAGACTTTTATAGGGTACGGGCTACTTCTAATTCTTTCAAAGTGTTGCGGTACACCCAGTGGCGTAGGTATGATAAACTAAAAAAGTTCTATAGTATTTATTATAACTTAAAAATAAATACGGAACATGTACTTATCTACGTTACTGCAAACATAATAATAATATCATGATAGAAATATAGTAATAATAGCCGTCCGTGTTCCCTAAATATATTTCTTTTATTTTGTAGGTCTTTATAAAAGCGGTCACCTCAAATTTCCTTAGTGGTTCACAGTTCATTTGCAATCGACTTAAAGCCCACACATTGTGCTGAATATAGTGAGATTATAGAAGCGTTTCAAAGTTCAGTGTGTAAATTAACATGAATATTATAAATTCCTCAAATAAGAAAAATAATACTCGCTACTAATGTTAAAATAAATCTGAGGTATTGAATAGATATTTATAATTATATTTATACACACACATTTTATCGGTATTTTTTATAAAAGGATGCTTTCACACACCACATATTTTGAAAATAGAATTTAAAATTACACCTCAGTTTTTTTTAGTTTATAAGTTTCCTAATTAATGCAAACTAGTTATTGCTGGGTTCTAAACAGTAGCCATCGTCTAAAAGATCAATGGGTTTCCACATCCAGATTTTCAACACACATGGCCATAAGTTTGGAGCTAAAATCTTACAATATTGATGGATGAAGAATGAGGTTCTACAATTTAAAAAAACGAATAGTTTGACACATAAACAGCAGCTAATTGAAAAGCAACGAGCAATGTTAGAAACACAAATACTTAATACGAAAGTGTAAACTGTTTTCAAGAATTCAGGAAACACACAACGAAGTCATGGTTTCTCCATTTCAAGAAAAGTTAAAGTAAATTCTTCAAAACAAATTCAAAAATGCTTTTAAAACCAAACGAGACGAATGCAGACATTGTTTGGAATATTATGACTTCACCAGAAACAAGGTCCCTCTGATTTTTACCTCCACCGTCCAACATTTGCATCTCCTGTGAAACTTGTTTCCCCTCGAATTAATTTTGCAATTACACATTTCCCAACTTTCCAAAACCAGCATTTTTTCCCCCTCAATGGAGGCGTGTTCCACAGGGCACAAAAAAATGGAGTTAATTTCACGTCGAGTGTCAGTGGCAGGACTCGGGATTATCATATCTTGGGGAGCTCTGGGGCTAAAAAAGTATTCCCCGCACTCGTTTGCTTAAGTGCTAGAACAGTGCAGGACATTAATCATGGATGTACGCTTGCCTTAAGTCGGCGAATTTGCATCCAGAATATGTAAATTAACCCTCATCAACAAACTTAACCTCCGAAATATCACTCATACCGGGTTAAAATTTCCACAGGCATTTACAAGAGATAAACCGCGTTTAATCGATTACGGCTGCTTTCTTCGGAGGCAGTTGAATGTGGTAGTTAGGAAAGGTGCTCACCGGAATGTGATTTTAAAAATGGAAATGTTTTAAAGGTATCTAATGAAAACTTTTCACAAGAAGAGGTAATACGGAACAAGCATTTTAGGCTCTCATGAATTTAAGTCAAGAATTATTTATTAATAAGTGTTTTCTTTTGCAACTGAAATGCAGAAATATATTTAGGGCTTTAAAGTAACATAAAGAAGCGTGACCTAGCTGTCATTTTGTCAAATGCTTTTCCTAAGCGTAGTATTTTTTCAAAAACCATTAAACATCCCTATAAAATTATAACTGAGTAACGCGAGAACCAAGATTGGACAACTTAGTTCTCCCGATCTTTTGGCACCAAATGAATGGAAGCAAATATTTTTTACCACGTGATAGTGAATGTAACTCTAAGTTCCTAAAAGTTGGAGCTATATCCTTTTTATAGCAAATCCTTCAGTTTTAATTGGTATGCTGAAATTCAAAATTAACTTGAAAATCGACAATTAGAAGAATATTCATAAATCTTGTATTGCAAAAGTATTGCCATTTGTGTAAGTTTAGTAATCTCTCTCTGTCCCACTCTTTCTCTAAATAACACATTCATATTCATCGTATTTAAATAGATATTTATACGAAAAAATATTTATACGAATAAAATAATATAGGGGATTATATATAATCTAACACTTATCAAATCCTGCCCTTACAGTGACCTTGACCTTCAAAAGGATATCAGGGGAACTTTAAACGGAAATCAAGTCATTACAACAGATGTTAGTGATCTTGGGATGATTGGTCACCGCTTATGTTTTAAATTTCATTTTGTAATATTCATTATGTATAGGGTATTCATGTTAATCATAACTTTATAACATTTTTTAAATCATTAAGTATATACGCATACTAAAAGTAGAAGAAATGTTTTAAATAATTTAAATACATTTTATTTCATGCTTTTCGATACAACTAATGCACTGATAAAAAATTAAAATCCAAATTTTTACTTATATTATCGCACACATTTAATTCATTTAATATTCTTGACGCTGTAGTATTTTAAAAACAAAACGATTAACTAACGATCTATTACAATTAAAATTGACTATATGAACTGCATGATTTTAAAATTGTCTAAAATAAAAGATATTCAAAGCTTTATAATTAAACCAGTTCAGTGGGGTCTATTTTATTAAAAATATTAAAATGTCGGAGATATTTTACCAAATTTGGTTAAAAACAGGAGGTGTTCATATAAAAATTGAAATTTGTAGTTGTTTTCGCCAGTACTTTTATTGATTCAAACATCATAAAGTATTATTCACGTCATTTAGAGCATTTTTACAGCTGAAAGTATATGCCTACATTTAATAATTTAAAAATGCCATTAGGCCAAGAAAAGAATAGATATTTTGTATTGTATATGTTTCTAAAATAATTTTGTAGTTTTGTTGCAATAAACATAAGTTTAGCCACAAGAATCATAATATAAATTGGCACTTTCGTTAATCGGGCATTTCTTTGATCTAATATCTACTAGATTATTAAAGAAATTTCTATAATTTAAGCTTGGCGATTAAATGGTCAGTGCTACCACAAAATTCTTCGACCCCTACCGGGTTGAATGCGACGGAGAAGGGTGATTTAATATTTTTAAATGCTAATCTCAAAGCAGGAGGTCCAAATCACAAAACCTGTAAGAAATACTACTTAGCATAAAAGTATCCTGACGATTGTGCGTAAAGTATTGTTTATGATCCTGGAGACACCATTCATTCTTGCAGTCAACGGCCGTTTGGAAGTCCGTCTGGCAAAAAAACGAAAATGTGTTCCTTTACCTGCAGCAGGGTCTGGGCCCAAAAGAAGGCTACTTCTCGCCGTGGGAAAAAGAAAAAAGAAAGGGCAGAAAGTATCTTTTCGGTGCTTTATGGATGTTGTTGCTTTCATTTTTCAGAAGATATCATTTGCGGCCTCATAACCCATGTCTCACATTATTGCCCTGTCACGCTCTATCGCTCTGCGGAGGAGATACCCTTTTTATTAATCATCGGCTCGGAAGGGAAAAAACGTCCAGGGCCGAGGAAAATTGCAGAGTAAGGACTCGTCTGATGGTTTTAGTGGGCCACAATACTGGATAGAGACGGCTGCGAAGTCTTCTCTTCTTGCTGCCTGTGCCAGAGGGTGTATTGAAATAAAGCTGATGAGCGTGAAAAACCTAAGGTGGTGTGGAAAATGATATGGAGAGCGAAGACCCGGCCATAAATTCTCCCAGCGAAGCATCATTTCAACTTATTTTGACACCGAAATTCGTATAAAGCAAGAATTAATGTGATGGAGCAAGTGTAAAGAGTTTCGTGCTGAAGGAATTTCCATGTAAATATTAATCTTTTAATAAATGACACGAAAAGGATACCATTATCAGCTGTCCGTTACTAGTGTTTATGAATTTAAATATGCAAGGATAGGATTGTTTAAAAATTATATTGTTAAACAAAAATTGTTATAAAAATTATAAGTGTTATGCACATAAGAATCTATGTAAAACAAGAATAAAAAAAGATGAATCAAGTTATATAAGATTGCAATATGAAAAGGTTTATAAGAATGCATTTTTGTAGGTTTTTGGGAGATTTTAGTCGAATCTTAAATGAAATTTTAAATACATGTTCTTCATGACAAGAGAAAAGTCACTGTCAATTTTATCTCCAAAAGTTAATCAAGACGTGTATTAATCTAAATGAGTTTTTTAATAAATGTTTTTCAGCCACATAATTAAAAATATCACAAGATTTCTTTTCAAAAACCTTTTTCCATAAATCTCAAAAAATTAGTTAATCAGTAACACCAACTGACTTTGCGCTATTTTTTTCTATAATTTCAATATTTTTTAAATGATCAACGATGTTTTTGTACTTAAGATGAATTTAATTTGAATTTCATTTTTGCATCAAACTATTCCATGATTTTTTTATTATTTTTTTTTGCAAATGTTAAGTTTAGAGTTACAAAAATTGCTTTAGTTGGGTATAAATTCCAAATTAAAAAGTTAATATCTGTTTTTATTTTGTAGAAAATACGTTTTTTTAAATAAATATATTCTATATTAATAGTTCAATAATCAGAAAAGCATGTAATGGAATGATTATTTTTTTTTTAACATTAAGAGTTTAAAAATATTTATACGTTCAGTTTGAACTGTGTTTTCTTTCAATTGTTATAAAAAGAGGCTATACAAGTTAAAATTGTGGGGAGAGTGAAGTTCCAATTTTACAACGCACCAGTGGGAGGACGTTTGGCCCCGACGAATTTGACGTGCTCTAGACCCGATGCGACGTACACGATAGTTCTTCGGTGGAATCGAGGCTTAACCAGAAATATTCCAGTTCCGAAACCGAGACTTAAGCTTAATCTTATATCAATATATACTAACGCAAAGGTGTAAAAAAACTCTTTGGCACAATATAAGTAAGCAAAAATTCAAAATTAAAAGTGGCTACATTAAGGCAAAGGAACGAAACTAAACTCTATTATTCTTCATTTAATTAACAACAGAAGAATGTTAATCATCGTTATGACGAACGCAGAGATATTGTTTTGAAATCATTTCAGCTCACAAAATCTACGACGGAGTTTTTTAAGCCTAAAAAAAGAAAATACAACGAAATAAAAATAAAAATGAAAAAATGCGGGACTCCCTGATATAATTGGTAATTATTATAATGACGAAAAAATATAATTCATAACAATAATGAGTTTTGCAAGAAATCGAAACAAAACACTGCATTCAGTATTCTGTAGATAAAAAGCGGGAAATTATTATAATATTCTTTCCCTGGAACAGAACATAACAACAATTATCTATAATTAACTATGGTTTATACATTTGAAAGAAGTTATTTGCTTTTGTTATTAATGTTTAGAACAAATGAAATATTTTCTATTTAAAAAGAAAATTTAATTAAGGGTTCAATATATCAAAGCTTTTTATTTTAAAGAGAACATGTTTGTTCTCGGGGATCAAAAAATAGAAATATCTATCCTTCCTCAGTGAAGTAATATCGGAAAATATCATTTTTGTTATAAAATAAATACCTAAAAAATAATATAACAGTTCGCCTCTATTTCGACCAGTTTACTTTGATCTAATAGCTGAACTTTAAAAAAAATAAAGAAAGAAAACAATTTCTAGAGAAGAAGAAAAATACAAACCTCAGTTCAGTCACCTAACTTCAATAAATGGTTTTTCAAGGTTTTGGTACTTACCTAAAAGAAAAGAAAATTTCAGTTAGTATATTGTGAAATAGTAAAGTATAATAAAATCTTGTGCATTCACAAAGCCTCAAAATATATGCATAAAATTAAAAATTATACTACCAAATATGTTTTAATTTGAGGAAAAAGAAGGATCATATATGATACTTTAAATTCTAATTAATTTTCAAAGTTTTATCGCAATTCAGCCCATATCAACTTCAGTGTAAATTGTTCTTTTATTTTCCTGAACATATTCCACCTTTTCAATTTAATTCAAAAGAAGATTTGTAAAAATGTTTACATTTGCACTTCTACATCCTCCGCGTGAAGGAATAGAAAATGTCCAGCAAGAATTTTTTTTTAAAAAGATCCCTGTGTATGTATCAGAATCAACAAGTGTAATATATCCCAATCGGTATCTTAAGAGTATATAAGCAATGTGAAAAATATTTTCCCTATTAAATTATGGTATATAAGACCACAAATAAATAATTTAACGCTCTTCTTACTTTTTTTTTTTTGCTCTTATGCTGTTGCTGTGGGCGAATGTGCATTGTCCGCGCTTTTTATAAATAAATTATCCCTTTATATTACATTATAATTTATGTACATATATATATAATCATAAGGATAAAAAAAACTTCCAAAATCAATCTTTCCTTTATTCATTATTGCAAGCAGAAATCATTCAAAACGCAATCATTCAAACGCAAACTTAACTATTTCAAAAATCTTGCTAAATAATTAATTGCTATCAAATTTCTTTTTATTTATATCTAATGCCATTGATAAACATATTCCTAAATTTAAAAACTATATCAATATTGCTTTCGTGCAATTATTTTACATGAAATTACTTGGAAAAATTATTGATTCTTTCTAATTAACTGAAAACTTAAATATTACAGGAAAAAAACGGACTTGGCGGTGCAAACTTTCTATATCCAAAATATGCCTGCGCCTAAAATAGTAGTTCCAAAAAATTCCAAAGGTCTGTTCTGAATACAATAGAAAACATGTAATGAACTTTAATAATCATTAAATTTATTTTTATATAAAAACAAAATATTTTTAAACTTTTTAAAAAACGGTTGAGATTTTTTTCCTGTTGAAAAAAAAAATGAAAAGAAAAGAAGGATTTAAAAGAAGCTTAACAATTTATGGTTTAAAATAATGAACCAAATCTAAAACTTATTTTATTAACATGATATTTCCAAATAGCGGGATCAAATATTAATTTGCAAAGTTCCTAATTTGAAACTCTAATTTTTTGTGTCTAAAAATACAAAAACAGTAAGTTCTTATATATCAAACTATTTTCATTCACAACACTGAAAAAAAAAAAACGAGTGCTTTTCTACTTCTTTGTGTCACTGAACAAATAATTATTTTTCATTTGGAAAAGGAATCGTTTGAAAAAAAAAATTAAAAAAAGGAACATCAGTCGGAACGAGAAAAAAAAATGAAGAACGCCAAAGGAAAAAAAAAACCAGTTCTCTGATAAATTTTTTGTTTAATAATACTGGCAGTCTTTAGGGGAGAAGTCAAGATGGAGAAAATTAGGGGGTTGGTTTGTCTCAAGTCACACCTGAATGTTCGGCAACCCCGAGGCATATATTATAATAGAACATGCCATGACAAATGGAAAGTTCTAGATTTAATATGACAGCTATACACAACAATGGCAATATTTATTTTAAAAAAGTATCACAATTGTTACAAAAACAAATACGATGTTCAATATGCTATCTTCTCACAAAAAAAGTTCAAATTATTTGTTGCAAAATAATGACTGGTTTTGTTTCAAAATTAGATAGATTACAGTTGCTTTAACTTTAATTGAGCTCTACATTTTCGTATAATATTGCAAGAAATTTGCAATTCAGTTAACTGCTGAAAAAAATGAAAATGCACTGAAATAAATTAGTGTGTTTTTTCTGCTTCACATTTCCTTCGATAATGTAATTTCAATTTGTATATTAAAACTTTAAATTATTTTATATCATTTTTTGTTTGCAATAGAATCATTCGCCTTCGTTGGCATTATTAGAATGTGTTACAAAATATAAAATCAGGTACAGACATTTTCATTTGAGCTGTAAAATGAATAACGGACATGTTAAATATTCAGAATAGAAAACGAGCTGTTCAGTATTCGAAAAACTAAAAATTATTTGTTTAAATACTTAAATGAAAAAAAGTAATTCGAAATAATATCGTTTTCTCTTTACATTAAACTGATTCATTCGTTAGAATTAATCATTTTTTCTTTTAAAAAAAGGAGACAGTAATTTTAATTGATCTCCGAAATGAATGATTGTATTTTACATGATCAGAAGAGATAATGCCCTTTCGGATACTGGTAATGTTGTAAAAATTATTTTTTCAAATCTTAAATTGAAACCAAATATATCAGTGGGAAGTAATTAATGATGAATGAAATATGAATTATTTTATTCAGAATAATGATATTAGAACTATTATCTGAAGTAGATTTTGGCTTGGTTCGATTTTATGGTGCAAAAGCCATAAAGCTCAGCAAATTCGAATCGAATATTAAAAATTAATTTTTAAAAAGCGTAGAAAAGTAGCATCTATATGGCATAAAAATGATGTTAAAGTAAGAA
The DNA here is from genome assembly GCA_026543055.1 of Argiope trifasciata. Lineage (NCBI taxonomy): Eukaryota > Metazoa > Arthropoda > Arachnida > Araneae > Araneidae > Argiope > Argiope trifasciata. Next base: position 332,666 of record JAPMOQ010044464.1, read on the forward strand.
AAAAAGTGCGGTTATTGTTGACCATCATTTAAAAAAGTAAATATTAACCTTTAAATGCATGTTTATTCGTTTTGAACTTTTTAAAAAATCCTTCATTATAAGATAGCAGACATAGGTTAAATTTAAAAAAATTAGGCACATTTATGGCAAAATACAGTATTAGACAGAATGTAGACAACTGACGACAATATGCATATAAGAGTTCAGATTATCTTGGTAAATGTCATTTAAAGATATAGCTCCATAAGAAGTTATCATTGAGTTAGAAAATACTAGAATTTTATACGGCGTATGCTTTATAATAACTTCGTATTCAAAATTAGTGCAACTTCAAAATTTAAAAAATATTTTTTTGATATTAAATACTAATTATGTGTTCGAAGTTTTGTCAAAATATATTATATTATGTTAATTACCATGGTGCATGCAGGCTTTCAAAACTTGTAGCATAAAATAAAAAATTTAGTTACAATAGACATATACGGCCATATTTGATAGAAACTTTAGCTGCCGTAATACATCATCAAACAAAACAATTCTTTACATACAGCGTAGAAAATATGATCGTATTCATAAACAACAGCGTCTGTGAAGCATTTTGCTCTGTTGGACATAATTTTTTACGCGTGACGATAATAATTCTTTACTTCAATCCCCCTAGGCCTCCCCCCATGGGGAGGCAGAAAAAAAATTCACCTGATTCCTTTCTTGCACTTTTTTTTCTTCTTTACATGAGGAAATCCACTTCTCTGTCGCTCCCGTTTAATCCCTCCTGCCTGTTCTTTCTGAAGTGTCTTCTGAAGGGGATGGAAATCACGCGATGGGGCCCACCACATAGGGATTCGCAGATTATGAAAAACGATTCATATTAAATAAGAAAATGGTTGCTAAACCGTTTCTCCTCTCGAAAAAGTAATATTGGACTCTACTATATACAATTTGTTTATTTTTTCTTTCTCGCCTGAGATGCATAAAAGTAAAAGGTAGTATTATCCTCAAGAATCTCGCCCACCTTAGTCTTGGAGATTTTGATGGATCTGTAATTGTAAGACTTCTAGCATCAATTTTGGAATGTTGACTACTTTCCTGTAAATATCACTACTCAAAAAATGGAATTGGTTAAAATAAAAGGGGAAACAACAGTAAACTGAAAGATTCCGTCAGATCTGCAGCAGATTTTAGAATAATTTAAAAATGTTTATCATTAAACGGCGTCCCAAAGTTAACGCAAGATTTAAATTTACAGCATTTAGCATTTGTGAAGTGTTGGTAACTCTATTAAAAATCATTTGAACAGATGGTAATTTTGCGTCAGTGATTATGGAGCGTCACACGACAAAGCATTGTATTTTCATTATTGAATAATATTTCAAAAATAATGAAAGCCTTGCTGTCACCGTTCAAAAATTTGAGAATTAGCCCCCTAGATCGTGTGATTTAGAACCATTTGATTTATTTTTATGGGATTAAAAAATCAAAAGTCTATGCCAACACACACAGACACGCATCATTTAAGGAAGAAATTCAACGTTATATCAACAAATTCAGCCATATTTATGCAAAATGGTTATAAAAATTTCGACAAAAGAGTCCGCATGCGCCAGCAAAGCCGTAGAGACTATTTGCTTTATGTGTTATTCTCTATATAGTCCTATCACGCGTACTTTATACAATAAAAATATAATAATTTAAAAGGGAAAATACTGTTTTTAAAAAATTCAAATGACAACGTAAACACATTGTTCTATCGTGTAACACTCAATTTTTACTAACCCGTAGAATATATTATATAACAATTTTGTTTATTCGTATTTTATGCGCTGCCGTATCATTCATCCAATGGTGATAAATATCAAGTTTTATCGCCATCGGATTGGAAATAAGTTGATAATTGCTTTGAACATAGATATTCCATGTTTTTGGATGCCCCCGAGTCGGACAGCCAATAATTTTTTTTTTTACTGAAGGTAGGAAAAATATTGTCTACCCTAAAATATACTTGAATAATAAATTCAAAAATAAAATAAATATTATTTATACTTCTCTTTTCTATATAATTAAATTCCAATAAATGCATACATTTTCTATAAGAAAATAAATATCATTTTGTCATTCCTAATTAAACAAGATAACAATTTCACATTTCAAATGATATTCTCAAAATTATTTCATCTGCGGCAGCAACGCACCGGTTACCAGCTAGTTCGAAATAAGATTACATTTAGAAGAAAAAAAATAAAGTACAAAAGTAGTTACTCATATCTTCACATTTGCAACAACTTTAGTATACTATTTAAAAGAAGCATGTGAATGCAGCTCCAAACACATTTTCAGTATCAGCGAAAATACTGATGGACCCCATTTCAGGACAGAATATCCAGATTGAAGATTTTTGTCAACACAGGCCACACGATATTCCACGGATAAATGATGCAAGTGTCGGAATAGAATATTTCTACATTTTTCTCGAACACATATCTTCGATTTCGAATCTTCTACTGCCAAAATATTTTTCTGTAACAGAAGGCCTGGAGAATCTCAAGTGAAAAAGAACTTTAGGCGGATTTTTGCTGCAGAATCAATATCCGTCGCAGACATTGCTGTGCTTTAAATTTAGATTTAGATCGTGCACATAAAATATTTTGAGAAATTTTAAAATGATACATAATATTGCAATAAAAACGCACTTTTTATAGTTTTGTTGATACAAAATAAACAAAAAATATACTATCTAAACAAATCTTAGTTGTTGTTAAAATAATACGATTTCAAGCTGCTATTTGTAACATAAAAAGATGACATTCAGTTGTGTTGTTATTATTATTACTATTTATCCCCCATGGATGAACTCCAATTCAATCCAAGTCCAAAAGATCGAGGAAGGTAGGCGCAGTAGCTGCTGACTGTAATTACCCTTGAGCACCCGACAGTAGAAGTAGGACTTCTAGCTCACATGAAGATGTTACTCACTTCCACAACCCATTTTTTGGAGGGGAGGAGGTGCTCTTTCACACACAGAACAGAGAGAACACTGGGTAGAGAACAACCATGCCTGTACAGCGACTCGAACCCGGGACACACAAATTACGGGAAAGACAAACTACCGGTGCAAATTCTTCTAAATAATGAAAAATGAATCAAAAACTCGGATGATGTTTAACTCTATCCAGCATCAAAAGTCTGCAAAAGCTAATTTGACGAAATATTGGTGGTGAGATCGATTGAATATCAATGGCACAAGCATTGTCATTTAGAGCCATGCTCCAATATCCTTTGTCATCCAGAAAGATGAAAAGTATTAGCTCCAAAATTAGTTAAGAAAGTGGTCTTTTTTATACATCTGCCCCAAAAAGAATAAACTGTCACAAGAACTACGCAAAAACATGAAATAAAGGTAACAAAATATAGTCGAAGAATACACAAGAACAGCATTTGCAATAATCAGCAGTACAAAAACAGTTAATCACTACAGAATAATTGAGACAATAGAAAACGCTCAAAGGAATAGCAGGAAATCAAAGGCAGGATACACTGAAATACTCGTTTGAACTGTACTCAACTAGTGACTATTGATTTCTACGCTTTTTATAACTTCCATGATCGGGTATTTAATGTTCTAAAACAAAAGCTGGAAGTTGAATTGTAACAGAGCTATAGCAAAAATTCCCAAATATTCTGTTCTTCATCTTGTTTGCCATCACCAAATAGTCGCCAAAGTCAGGATTAACTTACTTGGTATTGATCAGGCAATCAAAGTTATTAGAAAAACTTTTATTTATTAGGAAACAAATTGCACCGAGCGACAATATTATAATTCGCAACAATGTATGCACAAAAATATTTTACAATAATTTGATTGTGTTAGAAAACAAAGCAAGTCTACCAATCTTTAACGAAATCATTACCGAAATTTATATAATCCATAGAACACAACGAAATGGTCCACTTTTTTATGTAAGTAGTTTGATCATTTTTCATTCAGACTTCGACGGTTAGTTCGAAAACTAACCAAAGAAATAGTCAATGAATAATTTAGGATTTATTTTTAAAAACATATTATTGAAAAAGTAAAAAAAATTTAATGTGCAATAATATTTGTACATTTTTTAAGAATGTGTACCCTAAGGTATTGAAGTTGAAATAATATATTTAAATTACTCCATCACATAAATGAAAAGACACAGCATAGGAATTGTATTTCTAAGAGATAAGATGTTGCCAAAGGAAAACAGAATTGAAAAGACGAAAATGTATTTGATAGGCTGTACGTCTATTAAATAAATTATTCGTATTAGCTTTATTAATAAAGCTGCGAAAGGGAATTTATGATTTAAAATATCATATATAATTTAGTTTAACTAAAATTAACTATAAATAATAGTCAAAAATTTGTCCTCTTTCGCTTATACATTGTATTGCCTAAACGCTTTAAATTCACATAATCTTTGAAGAATATATTCACTCAAAAATAAAAATTGCTCTAAATAAAATCCTTGGTAAAATCCTATTTTAGCCCACCTCTGGCGACTTTTTCAAAATCTCGCCAATTTTTCAAAATCACGCCAAATCGAAAGTATTTGAAAGTAATCAAAAATACCAATAAGATTAAATAGTTTTCTAACGGAGTTTAAATCAACCAATGAGGTTCCGTAGGGTTGCCGCATTTCTCTTCAGATGTTGTCAGGGTTGCCATTTTAAAATCATTATCGTTGATAATTTGGCGTCAGAGGTGGGCTAAAATAGGATCGACCCAAATCCTTTCTGTTACAAACATTTTATTATAGAACATATTCTAACAACGATACTTATTTGTAATATTTTTATTCCACAGTGAAACGGTATAAAATATATTTTATAAATAGTTCCTTCCGTGACTTTTGGAAATATAAATAAAATGTTACTTTTCGAACCAAATAATGACATGAAATGCTCCAACTGTGGCTTTCTTACAGAAAGTAAAAACAAAAAATTGTTGAAACTACAAGATTACTGAAAACATTTTACTTTCATTACATTTCAAAATGCTCTCCCTTATAAGAGAAAAATAACTCTATAAAGCTTCTAGAAACGATATAAGTAGCAGCAGAACATACTTATTTTCGAATTTTGATTGTAAAATTTTCCAGAAGACCAATTTCATATTTTTAGTAACTTATTAAATAAACAAGAAAAATAAACACAGCTTATAAAAATTGAGATATTTCATCATTTCATATTAACCCAAGTGAAAATATTTCTGAAATAAATGTTTTATTGACTTCATGTCTTTTCACATAAGGAAAAGCAAAATATAAGATACTTAAAAAGATACATATAATAAAATCATCCATTCTTGAAGTATCCAGACTGTCTGAAAGTAGTATTATTATGTCGTTTTATATAAATACAAGAATACTTTCACCAAATTTCTTATCTTTTCTGAAGATTTAAATATTTTAAACAAACTTACAGAATTGTTATTATTTTTTATTTTTTTGGTCAGCAAGAGAAATTTTCAGAATTTAAACAAAAAGCAAAACGATTTTTTTTATAATCGTTTGTATTTTCTTTATTTGCATTATGTGTATGTAAATTACATTTTATATAATTTATAGTCGGTGAAAAAAGTTTTTTTCAGTAGCTGCCTTTGGTGATAAAATCATTTGCCTAGAATATTGGCTGCATTCATTTTAAAATATTTTATGCATAACTTAACATTTATCATTAATTAACATTTATCATTTAATAAAGGAAGAGTTTTTATAAGGATTTTGAATTCCATGACATCATGATGCCAGTAAAAATTCACTCATTGGTTTAATCTATTTTGCTCATTGTCTTTTGCAGTAAACTCGTTTCGATTTTTTTCTATGTAACTTAAGGCATATATTTTGTAAGATCTTTATCCTCAACTTTCAACATTGGAAAAAAAACCGTATGATTAAATATTTCATAAAACAATAAAATCTATATGAATTTCATTGTTGTAAAGAAAATCACTGCTAAAAATCAAGCAAGCTTTTGAAAAGGATTAAAATTCAATTAAAAAATTGCCTGGCATTCAAATTGACATTCTTAAAAAAGGAAATTATTTAAATTTCATAACTGCGAGTAAATTAAGTTTGGGCTGCAATATTTTAAAAACTTATTGAAGAAAACTGTCGAAATTTCAATTAATTTTTAAACCACGAAGATTTTTTTAAAAATCACTTCGAGGTAGGTACACAATCTCACCTTTTATAATATCTATATACACAAATGCAAATAAGAAAACACTCTTGCATAACTTCATTGATTATTGTATTACTAAAGAAATCATCAAAAATTAAATGTTGAAGGTGTTGTTAAAAACAATATTAATTTATTAAATTTTTTCAATGCTTCCATTATAACTACTTTATTTCTATTTCATTTTGTCTAATGAATAATTATGCATGGAGGTTACAAGCTCGAAAATCAATTACACCAATTAACACTGGCCCTGGTGCACGTTAAATCCACTAAATAAATATTCTTCAGAAATGCCAGCTAAAATGATCACTTTACATAATGAGTCTTTCTCTATTTTCATTGAGTCTTTCTCTATTTTCATTCTTATATGTAGTCCTAAATGGAGCCTATTTCTCCAAATACCCATGTGTTCTCTTGCATCCTTCTGAATGTGTAGAAGTATTCAGAAAATCTCCCATGCCCCTATACAATTTACATTAATATTGGGTGAAGTATCCTTTATAATTTTTGGTTCCGGTATGAATTTGTTATTTGTCCTTTGCTCAACATTATCCATCTATTCTGCCATTGCATAGTCATCTCTCTAATTTTCTTCTTTAATATTTGCAACGGTTTTGGAACTAGAATACGAATTTGGTCTTTCTGCGTAGCTTTTTTGTATTTTCATTTGCTTTCACGTTTCCGCATATACCAATATGAGCCTTAATCCAATTTAATCTTATCTATTTGATATCTTTAGTTTTTACAATACCCTGAAAATGTAAAAATATATTTAAAAATTGATGGAAAAGATTTCTGGCTTTTCAACAGCAGTTTCAAAAAAGATTTTTTTTACAGTTGTTCATTTATGCAAAAGTTGGATAGTTAATGAACATAACAGCCATTCAAAATAATCCCTGATTATAACCTTAGATCTGTGGTGGCTGCAATTAAAAAAAAAGAAAGAAAGAAAGAAATGCCAGCTAGAAAGGCGTCTGACCAAGGTTTAAAATTATGAGGTTTTGATGAATATGTAGTTTCCAAGTACGAACGTTAACCTGTCAAAACCTTTCAATTTACCATTAAATTTATTCGTATTTATTTATTAAAAACAACTTCCATTTATACGCAGAAATAGGGTATAAAGCAATTTAAACGCACGTGAATATTCAATTTCTAAATCATATATTTTACAATACAGAAATAATTTGTAATGCTTCAACTAAAATTCCGCATCAACAATTCTACAAAGTACAGAGGAGAAAAAATTTATTCTAAAGTCAACTATTCGTGAATTAAATATATATTTTAAAAAATGGACAATACAAAAATTCAAAAAGAAATATCTATTTCAGAGCAAGAAGCAACCGTTGCCAAAAGAAAAAAATACACTAGAAAAAAAAAATTGCATTCTTGGCTCAGAAGGTGTGACACGACCAAAGAAGAAACCTTTAGAATATTTTTCGTGAGAATGTTTTTTTGCTCTCCCGCTCTGATATGGTCCATTGTCATATCACCTGGCTTTTCTCACGACCACGGCTTCCATTTTTTTCACCTGCTTCTACTAGTATGCATTTCTTTTCTATTTTTTATCTTATTTATTTATTTAATTTTGCCATTTTGATCGTCGTCTTTCCGAACGGCAAACTTTCACGCCTCATCTCCTCCCCTGCAAAAAAGGGTAAGAGCATTGTTACCGTTTCTGCGAGATTTTTAAAGGCTGCTTGCTGATGCCAAATCATTTTACATAAATTTCGGTGATAGGTTCCCTTGTATTCTTTTCTGAGCAAGTCAAAGAAAAATCAGCTTTTTTTTATTATATTTCTTTTGAAAGCTTATCATTCATAGCTCGTGTCGAGAGTCAATTGTGCAAGTGACAAGCCCAGAAAAATGACGAGTGCTTTTCTTATGACACTGCGCCGCGTTCGAAAAAAATTTTTTTTAAGCCTTGTAATTCTTTACACTGTTCAAGATCCTCCTCTTGTGAGAACGAGAACATATCGTGTCACAGTAGATATAAAAAGTTACTGACAAGGAAGTAAGTCGACCTAAAATCATTAATTCAAAGAAACTACCATTGCATTTCTGTTAGATAATGTGTTCATTTTGTTATCAATTTTGATGACCGTAATGCTTTAAAAGTACTTTATTAAGTTTGCAAAAATCGAATTTAAAGTGTCCAAATTCAACGAGCACAAAATTCTAAATAAAGTTTCTAAATGTAATATCCTAATCATTTGAACTTCGATTTCTTCAACATTATCTTCAGACTTTAATTTTCTCTTAGAATTAAAACTCCACGTCGGAAAACTATCAGAAACTATTTAAGATGAGAATACTTTCTACTGTCTTATTTCAAAGACTTTTTACTTTCCAAGTCGGCTCAAACTTCGGTCTTACTTCCGAATCGTCATGGCTTTAGCGAAAAAAAATTTGAATTAGACTATTCTTTTGAATCATGAAGAATAAATATCTATAATATTTCCAAATATATTTCTTCAAATCATGTTTATACTATATATAATAGATTTTTTTTTTTTTTTTTTGCTCTTCTAATGCCTTTTTTTTCAAACCCTGAATATATAATAAGAGTGCGGAACTTTAAGAACAGCAAACCTCCAAAATACGCATTTGTCTCCAAGCGTGATTCCCCTCCCCTTCAGCTTCCGAAACCAGTGAGTGATTTGGCAGCTCTTGTGCTTTGTTATTTAACCCTTAACTGCAGACGTGCGGTCTGCGAGACCGCTAGCGATGGGCTTTCGGTCACCCCTTTTCTATTTTTAGATCAATTGAATAGACTTAGTAGCTTCCTGTTATGTGACATACAATATACGTGCACTTTTTTGAAAGGTTTTAGAGGATGCTTTTAAAAATAATTCAGTTATTTTTTCGAGCGCTGTCTCTAAGACCGCACCTTCCTATTAGGGTCCAAGTGATAAACAAGGCTTAGTAGATGGTGCTAAAACTTGGGCTTCTAATTAACTGTCCTATTATGAAGCAGTGCTCCATACACTTTTAAATGAAGCAAAAATTGAGAATAAAATTATGAGAATAATTGTACAGAAGAGTTTTTCGAAAAATGTTCACACTGAACAAAGTCAGGTATGTTTGTTGAACAATAATTAATTTTTCTATTGATAATATATTTTGAAAAATTATAAAATATAGTAATATACCAAGAGAAATATATGCATAATTTATGCGTGGATTTTTAAACCAGTTCTTAACCTGCATATTTAAAATACCTTTGAAAACCTTGCTATGAAAGTCACACAAGCCGATAAAAAAAGGGCCAATTTTATCCATTGTCAATTTTTTTTATATAATTGTTGAATTTTACGGCATATTTGTTTCTATATACTAGAAAAATACATAAGATTTAACAAGTAATCTGTTTTTTCAAGAATATTATTCATTGTAACGTGTAAAGAAAATGTATGTTTCAATGCGTTTATTTTTTTCAACGATAATATATTTTGAAATATTCTTAAACACATTTATATACCAGGAAAAATATATGCAAAATATATTGACAGTTTTTCATAATACATTTATTAGAAACTTTAATTTGAATGTAAATAAAATGAGGACCCGTAGACCGCACCTCCCCAGTTAAGGTTTAATGGGTGGGTGAGGAGAAGGGAGGGACAAAATATACATTTTGAACGCAGACGGATTCCAAAATTTCAAAAGTAATGTTAATTTCAGTAACTGCGTTTTTGAAATATCGTGTTCACATCAACGCGACTACACAAACGGAGAAATGAACCTCCCCTGTTTTACAGAGCTGTACAAAATTTAATAAACATACACAATTTTGATAATAAATCTGTATATCAAATTTTACTTACATAACTCTTTGCATTTTCGAATTATCGTGTTCACACATAGGAAGACAGGTAAATAAATTTTTATTCAACAAATTTTTCTCAAATTTTGTCAGAAATCTGCAAATTTGTTCAGTAACATCACTCTAGTTCAAGTCGGCGAAGAATCATGTTCGAAAACGGAGAATTTTCAGCACTATATTTTCTGAACTCAAACAAATCCGATATGTGGAAATTCACACTCGCATGAGTTCGGAAAATAAGTTGCAAGATCGAAGTAAAAATTCGCAAGATTTCTGTAACGATTTCAGTATTTCGTATAGTTGGAAGTTAAAAGGTATAGTTTCAAATATGAAATAATTTCATTTTTAAAAAAAGACTTAGGTTTTTACATATATGAGATCTCAAAACTTTCCTCGTTCATACCCAGACGATGGTTTCAATTGCAGTCTTAATCTTTAATACTATCTCAATTAATTAGCATGAAAATAATGATCAGTATAAAAAATGCCACAAATCTAATTAATAGATTGCTTAACGGATTTTCTCCAAATGTGTTGAACCATTTCTCATTAATATGGAGAAAAGGTCGTTTAACGGAAATCTTCATATGTGTCGAACCATTTAGCCTTAATATGAAGAATAGACTACTTAATGCATAACCATCAAATTGTTGGAATTAAGCATTAACACGAAGAATATATCGCTTAACGGACAATTTCCAAATATGTGAAACCATTTCATATTAATATGAGTTGTATTAATGTAATAGAAATAAATATGACAGACACGTATATATTTGCTCACAGTTCAAACTCACTTGAAACTGGATTTAAAACTTCAAAATAATGATGTGGTAAAAATACGTCATGTGACTGTTCTCAAGAACAACAATCCAAATGCTCGGAGCTATTTCCAAGAAAAATAATTATAAATGCAGTTTGAGAAAATAGAAAATTCTAAGCAGAAAAATCGGTGAAAAAAAATCACAACAGAGTCCAAATTCAACTATTTGTTTCAGCCTGTCAAAATCATTCATATTTTCTCTAATAGAATATCTGCTTCTCATAGGATGATGCTTACAAAAAATGGTTTTGATTTATAACTTTTCAAAATTTTTCCCATTTCAAAATTTCTATACGATTATAGGCAAATGTATTTTACGGAAAGCAATTCCAATCTTTGGCATTTGGAGTAAGGAAAAAAAGGCGATCATGGTAAACCGAAACAAATATTTAACAGTTTCCTCAAACTAAACTAATCATTGTCATGCAAGTAAAATACTCTAGACGGTTGGAAATTGGTACTAAAGGGAAATCACAACACGTTCTCCAACAGCGTGACTGAAGGATTGAGTGCAATGTTTCACCTCTTCGAACTCTCCTGTCCAAAGTAAATTCTAGGTGACCCGGTCTCCACTCCGATTGTTTTCCGAAGGAGGGAGGACATAAAAATCAGAAGCTGCTCCCTCCTCCTCTTGAGTGAAAAGTGCGATGTCAAAGTGCTCCACATCGTCTTGACATTCTGAATGAAGTTTGCTTTTGGAGAGGTCCGCCACGTTTGGAACAACTCAGCGGGATTTCCCGCTGGTGGGGGGAGGGAGGTTGCAATAACAAAGCAGAGCTAGCTTCTAATGTCTGGAAGGAAGAACGTCTTAATACTTTCACAACCACTTCGATCTGTCCTCATCAAATATGTCCACTTGTCTTAATTGATGGAGACAGGACAGTGACTTTGAATTTTAATATTCTTCAGTGAAGGTTAAATCAACACAGCAGAAGACGCGAATGATGTGGATTGGAACTGAAAACAAATAGTAGCAGAGCATAGCAGACGCAACACATTATATCTGGATAATATAGTCGATGTTTTCTATTATTTTTTCTATTATCTTAAAAAGAGAGTCATTTTTGTGGTTATTAAAAGGCCATCCTTAGGTAATGATTTAATGCGATTTTCATAATTCATAATGATGTAGAATTTAGGAAAATGACGTAGTTAAAAAAACTGAATTCAGGAAAATAACGTTGTTAAAAAACTGAATTTAGGAAAAGGATTAGTGAATTTAGAAGGAAAAAAAATTAAATATTACAACTGATTTTTAAAGATTAATTTAAATTGGTGCAGTTGCATACCTATTCAACCTTCTTTTCTGATGGAAATTTTGACATTACTTTAATAATATCAAGGTATATTTCCAATTATCCTTCCTGAGGATCATTATTAAATTGTATTCTAAGAGAGTGTCGTACTTTCATTAAGTGTTTCTTATGTTTTGGGAGATGTGGAACTTAGAAAATAATTAAATATCTGTTTTTGAAACTCTTCTATTATTTTCATCTACCTCATAAAGAAGTTATAAAGAGTCTCGTCTCTCTACAAAGTAAAGATAATCTTAGTGCCACGCAGCGTAATTTATGCGTAAACTACTCGGACAACAATCAAGCTCATTCACCGTTAATGAATTAAATGACAGACATCACAAACACACTAATTTTAAAAGGACCGAGTTACTTTTTAGTTAACAAAAATTTTTGAAGGCCTTATTTTTAGTTCCGTCTGTCATTTTCTTACTCTAAGTGATCATCTTCTCTCTTTATTAAATTAAACGTGAAGTCGGACACTTCTTCCTATACTGATAGGCAGCACTTGCTACTGTAGAAAAATAAGTTGAAAACACCTTTAGAATTTCACTCTCAGTTATAACTGATATCCTTAAGCAAAAAAAATTGATACATTTAAATACGAATGTTTAAAAAATATATAGAATTTTTCAGTTAGGCATATGAATACATAACAAAAACGAGAACAATTTCCGGTAAGGCAGACTAGAACTGATTGATGGATACCATAAAAAGGTCGATTAAAAACTGTTAGAAGATTAGTCGTCACAAAGAGTTCATAATTTGTATCTATTCATTTAAGATATATAAAATATTTGGGCAATATCAGCTCACTGCCAAAAATAATTGATCAGATTCCAATCAATTTGATTACGTTTATGCAATCATCGCAGTATTAACAGAACCAAGCGTCTACTTAAATATAATCCGAATAGAGACGCCATTGCCAAATAGCCATACTAAATGATATATCATGTGTCATACTAAATAAGTAAAAATTATATGTTGTCCCAAAATTAGTAAAATTAAAATAATAATCTAAAATAAAGCACCAACATATTGATTATGCTTAAAATATGAAATGAAAGTGTCTAGTTTATTAAAATAAAGGCTTAACCAGCTCTACTGCTTAAGACTACAAAATGCTCAAATCCATCACAAAAAAATTGTGAAAAATAACTTCTTTCTAGAGCTCTTAAAGTGACCATTAATTAAAACTATAATGCAAGACAACAGCAGCAACAAAATTCCAGATACAATCCTTAGTATCTAAAAAACTTTAAGCGAGTGCATCTCCGTACAAGGCTTACAGTCTACGGCCACAAAATATCTACACCAGCCCCTAAATACATTTTGAAAAAAAATCAAAAGTTTTTTAATATTTCTTTGAAAATAACCATTCATTTAAATATATAGTCCAAGACAACTGGGGAAACAAAATTCAAGTCGATGGTTATTATCTGAAAAAATAATCAAGTGCATCTTCGTCCAAGGTTCTATATACGACTACAAAATGTCTAAATCAGCAAATGAATAAACAAAAAAGTACAAATATGCACGTACCACATGATTGTACGGAGATATAGCTGCTGAAAGTTTATTTAGATAACAATGAGTATTGAATTTTGTTGCCATAGTTATCTTGGACAACACTTGTCAATTAATGGTCATTTTTAGAGCTCAACAAAAAATACATTTTGCACAATTCGTATCAATATCTCAAACTTCATACCCTTCACTTAGGTCTTATCTTCAGCAGTTTACAATTAGAATCGTCCCACTAATCTCGTTTTCACATTTAAAAAAAATTCAATGACGATCTCTCCTAAATACATAGGTCCATTTTAAATACCAGGATTTGCTTCAGCTGCCACAGTCATTTTCAAACCCCTCATCAAATTCTTCCGCTTTCATCACGAACGTCCCTCATTCTGCATGTTTCATTCTGAGGCCAAATCGTTTGCAGTGGAAGAATTCTTTTTAATGGCCAGAAGTCCAGCTGCATCGACAGACACCTGATGTCTAGGGTCATAATTATACCTCACCAGCAATCCGAACCTTCCCCGACCTCGGTTTTATATTTGGTATCCATCACATGGGCTAGTAACTTAACGGAAGGTTGTAATCTTCGTTCATATTAGTGGTCGCCATTTTGCTACGTCCACCTGTATAGATATTTTTCCAAGGCTTAGAAAATTACTATGGTTGTTTCAGTTTCGCACTCAAAAATTAGACTATATTTAAGATTCTTCACTTTTCAAGATTATTCTATGTGCTATGTAGGATATTAGAAAAAAATTCATGTACATTTTAGTACAGTGAATTGCAGCTAAGAGACTATTCAAAAATAAGTAATAATATTTCCAAATTATGATGTTCTGAATGTTAAGCAAACATTAAAATTTCTAATATCGTAATGCAATTTGTAAACAAAAAAGAATAACTAGTTAAAACATTTGTTGGCAGACGATAATTCACCGTATGCCATTGTATTTAATGATCTTGCTTCGTACATACATGAGAAAACAGCTGAAGTTTATTTTTCCAAGAGCATTCAAATCTGTAATACTTCAAAAAATAACAACAATACTTGTGTTAATGACTCGTTAACATATTTGTTGGCATATAATAATTCATCGTATGCATCTACATTTATTGTACTTGCTTCGCATATACACGAGAAAACGGACCATTTCATTACTATTAAAAATTAGAAGAAAACAAATGATATTTAATTTCAAATTTGATAAAGGAGAGTTTATCTGTTAGACAACCTTAAATTACTTAACATACTGAAACAACTTTCAGATTTTTATAATGGAAATAGTAAGAAAATAATACAATAGGTTCAGTCATTTACAAAAAGTCAGCAAGAAGCATAACCTTTGTAATTAGAAAATTTTGACTTTTTCCAAAAATAGTTTATTTCATACAGTAAAAAAAAAAAATCTTTATTTTCCTAATATTCTTACAAATTTAAATAGACAAAGTGTCTAAAAAACCAATTAACCACACGAAATAAAAATACATTGAAAAAAATTCTGAATCAGGATTTTTTTTAAATATCGATTAATATACAGATATCAGTTAAATCTTTAATGACTGTTTATGTAATTTTCTGAAAACAAACTAAAGAACTGTAAACGTGTAGAAATTTAAGATTTTTATTATGAAAACTATCCTTTCACTTGTTTAGAAAAAGTGAAAAGAATCATAAGATTTATTTACCAAAACGTTTTATTATACTAGAACATTATATCATTGACCATTTAATTTTTCGAATTCATTTTCAACATGAATTCATTTATTAAAAAAACTTTCCTGCGGCATCTAGATGTTTTATTGACATAATATTAAAATATTGTCTTTAAATTTGTTTTGCTAAATACTAATTCAAAACTAAAAATGGAAAAAAAAAAACGTCTATTATCAAACTGTATCTATATTTTATTTATTTATTTTTGCCCTCAGAGATCATAAGTGAATAATATGTTTATTTTCTCAAGGATATTGCTTTTTATATGAATTCTATTACAAAAAGCAATAAAAATTTCACATCTTTGAAAAAAGAATTCTGAATGCAATAACTGCCAGTTGTGCAGTTTACTTTAAAGTTTTATTGAACTGGCGAATTTAAAGAAATCGCTTCCTCATTAAAATTGGAAATGTACCTATAAAAGATTATTAAATTAAAAATCCATAATTTGTAATTAATATATTATTTATTAAAACTACCAGCCGTTTATTTATTAATTATGCATTATTTATTAGTAAAAAATAAAGTAATTTTATTTTAAAAGTTATCGCTTTCAATTTAAAAAAATCGATTCTTTACAAAAAAAAACATTATTTCCAGACTTCCCATTTGTCTCAGTATAGTTATAATTAAAAATACACAAAGAAACTCTACTGATTTATTTAAAACCATTTTTTAGGTCTTAAATTCCACTAACTTTGTTTATTTTTAACAAATACAAACTTTTATCTGTTATATAAATGATTTTTTTAAAACAACTTCAGCACTAGTTGTTTATTATCAGAATTATGCAGTAATAATTAAATGAGTCATAGAAAAAGGAAATATTTTTAAAAATTCCTCTAGAGAATCTGGTACTACAGCAAAGCTGCAAACGATAAAACAAACACTTAATTTTTCGAAAAACAGACGCTCCAGTGGAATTTCCACTGCAAACGATTGAAGGCGGTCACGTGCAAGTGAATTTATAGCTAATGAAACACTGATGCAAACAGGGGAATAACAAAAAAGGGGAATGGGGAAGGAAACTTCCAAATAAGATTTTTTATCATATTTCGCCAACGGCATTAAAATTCTGCGTGTAAAAAATTAAAATAAACGAAATTCGTTTAAAATGATTGTCATTAGTAAATAAATTCAAATGAAAATGAAGAGAAAAAAAAAACCATTTTCTTAAAAAAAACTTGGAATACTGTTTTCTCGCTCGAGTAGTTTCTGAGGGAACAAAAGTTAAAGACTCATCAGAAACTGAAATTTCACTTTCAAGAGGGTTTTCTACTTCAAAAAAAAAAGGATAAAATTTTATTTTATCACGATATTTTTTTTATTTATCTTTTGCACTTTTTTCCTCAAATAGAATTCTGTTGATTAAAAAAATAATTTTGCGAATTAAATTTTTTTAAGTATCCTGTTACAAGAAATAATAATATGATTTTGAATCCAATATATAAAATTAAATTAAATCAAAACGCTTTATATTTAAGAATACTTTTAATGATTAACTTTTTATCAATTCAGAATATATTTCTTACAAAATAATCTCAATTTTAATAGATAGTATTTTCTTATGCATAAAAGTTATAATTTTTCTCGAAAAGAAGAATATAAATATTGTTTAAGCAAACACCCACATGTTTTATTTTGTAATTGTTAATTGAGATAATTTATACACACAAAACGCTTTTCGCTAACAAAGTTTTGAGACTATAAAAAATTAATATTCTCGTTTATTTTAAAACAGGGGATTAAAAATATTAGCCATATAGTTTTGTATGTAATATAGTAAATAAAACATCATACAGAATGGTTAAAATTAAGCTTTCCATATAAACAGCAAACAGCCTAGAGCGCATACAAATGAACAGATTGCAGTGGAATTTGGAACATATACTATACACGAAATGAACTAACAGAATTTCGGGAAAACAATTAGTTGCAAAATGTCAACCAGAGGGTGTTTTTTCAGGAAAAACATTAATACAACAAACGACAAAAACGGAATACCGAAACAATATTGAATATCCAGACAAGAATTACGAATAATAAAATGTAAAACCAGGAAAAGTTGCTAATTCTGTGAAAAAAATGTTGAGATTTGCATACTTGAGGAGAGGAAGTTTTTTGCAAAACAGGTTGGTAAGAGTAAAATGGTTTGCAGTCGTTGTCAAATTTTATGTCGATGTTTACGGTTATTTTGTTGCGACGGTGAATGACTTAAAAAATCTATAACGTTTCACTTGCGAAGCATCCCAACTAATCAGTTACAATCTGCTATACACACTGTTCACCAACTTGAAATTTTGTCTCTGAATGAGGATGGTCACATGGAGCCTCTTCACTTAAAACATCTTAATACGATTAACAACTGCTCCTATTTGTGCAATTTAGCTCTAATCTGTTCTTGTTTCTGGAAAGTGAATTTTTCCCGCAAACAGCATACAGGTATTTATTTCCTTTATTTAATATGGTTCGATAAGAAGTTCGAAATGACTTTAAGCTAGTGAATAATTGTTCATATTGTTTCTGTAATCTGTTTTGGTCGTTTATTGTGCTAATCAATGTTTTTCTGGAAAAAGCGCCTTCTGGTGGAGATTTTGATTTTTTTTCGGAATTTCGTAAACGCATCTATACTGTATTTGTTTCAATTCGTTCACCCGTTTGAGTTGTATGATGCTGTTTTTATGGGAAGTTTAATTATAGCCCCCCTATATATCAGAACATTTAATTATTTTTATAGTTATTAGATTTGATGATATTTCTTGCAAAACAGAATTTATTAATTATTTCCTTGCTCCTATATAACATTTTATGACATACAGTTACATAAAAGTATCAAAACATTTTAAAAGCAAAACGTTATATTTAGTTGATGCATAATGCTTTGTAGTTACGCGTTATTACGGGTAATTTTGAAGCAGAATTCAAAAATGAAACTAAATATTTGGGATAAACTAAATACTTTTACTTGAATGACTAATTACCAACCATAATGAGATCGGATTCCTTATTCAAACCAAAATTATTTATTCCTTTAAGGCGAGTTTACTCTCCTGGTCGTATAATTCAACATCAGGAACAAGACCATTAACCTAGTGTCCATTGATTAATTGATGCATCGTCAAGAGTACTTATAGCCCAAATGAGTAACATTTACTGCCTTAGTATTCGAAATCTTTAATTTTTTTATTTTTTAACGTATGTCCAGACTCTTTAAGAAAATTTTCGAAGATTTATGTCACTAAACATCAAAAAGTTTGATGTTCTATATCGTAATTGATTTAATTATGGAAGAAGGGAATTAAATTATCTTAAATACAGACAGATAAATAAAAATACCAAAATCTGTATAAGCAGTGGCGGTTCATCATTTCTAAACAAAACCAAGAATGATATGGTCTCCCCAAAACTTTCTCGCTTTAATTTTAACAAACTTATGCCAAAGAACGTCTTGCATAGCATAGGCGTATAATAGTTATCAAGTATTAACTTTTGGGGTGAATTTAATATTTTTAATGAATCCATCGAATCATTCTTAGCGAGGACTTTGGTGATTAATTTCTGACAAGAGCATAACAATATCTGAAAGTCAAATCTGTGTTTTAGACACGTTCCTCTCAACCGATTGAAACAAAAATTCGACATTATTATTCTTGTAGTCACAAAATTACAAACCAAATTTGATATACTTAAGTCATTATGTTTTTGAATTATCTTATTTACATGTTTTTGAGAGTACACTGAGAGACGGCCAATCCCTTTTGGATTAGAATCAAAATTTGACAGGTGTCTTCACTACAGATGTTGCATCTGTTTACCGAATCTTATTTTATAGATGTAGCTGTCTTCATTTTGTAATTATCGTATAAACTGATATTCTGCCTCCTTTGTTCAGAGTTTGCTCAAATTTTGAAAAAAATATGCAATTGTATAAATAAAGACCGTTCACTGAATTTCAAATGTACAGGTCAAAACGTTTTTGAGTTATTTTTGTTACAGACAGAAGGACGATTATTTTCTAAAAATGGATTTTCCGAACTCAGGGATATCTATAAAACGAGGAAAATCGTTCAAAATCTCGAGTTCGAAACTTTGGCGATCGCTATACTTTTTCTATCTACGTATACATGAAAGAAAATATTAAAAAATTGCATTCTTTTTTTTAAATGCTTTTTTACCCCCAAAAAGTTAAGTTTTTAATGTGAAATAACTTGTAAGTGAAGAGCATCTCCTTTGGGGATTAATTTTTAAAATTAATACCTATTAATAGGAGATGCGGACAGGAAAAAAAATCAGTTACTTCTCGTATCACGTGCTAAAATATCAGGTGCAGTCCCAGGTACAATATCTGCCTATACCTGATAAAGCAAAATCGAGTTATCAACACAACTCTAAAATGGCGAAATATGGGATACTGAAAAGGTGTTCCGAACATCGCCCCATTACAGATCGGAAAAAAGAACCATTTATTTCCACTATAAAAGAACGATGTGTATAAGTCGGAACTTGAGCCTTTTAAGCCTCTTAACAATAGTGCGGTGGGCAAGGGGTAATGAACCCCTTCTGAGAAGGACGCCCTCTTATTATTTTATTTCTTAGTTTTCGCTTCTGACGCCCTTCTCTTCGGTGCCGCACCCCTCGGCAGACGATAAATTTCCTTCCTTTCACACCTTCGCAGAGGAATTCGCTCCCAACCTTGGCCTCTTCAGAGTCGTTTACTTCGACATCTATTTCGGTTACATAGCTCTGAAGCGTCCACATCCATCGTTGAATGGAAATTAAGTACACACACGTGTTTATCTGAATTAAGGCAAGAGTGATGAAAGCGTTTTATAAAACCTTTCATCAAGGCTGACCCGAGTACTTCTCAGATACTGCACTTCGCCCAGAATACTAGCTTTTGATTTTTGGCTTTCTTGAAGCATTCATGAATACGAAACAAATGTTGTTGTTTTTTACATAATGTTTCCTCACTTCATCTGGCCATTATAAAACACATTTCTTAATTATATTATGAAGCTAGATAGGAAAATTTATTTATACTTCTCATAAACCTGAAAAAATTCTTTTTTTAAACTTATGGAACTAAAACATGAAGCCAATATGTCTCCTTACTACAGCAGAAAAGTATTTGCATTTTGAAGATTCTATGAACATTTGTTGGCCGTTGTTTTTTAGATAGCTAATGGGCATAACATCCAGTCATAATAATCCTTGTTTATACGGCTTAGCTCTGTGATAACAGACTGACTAACTATTATATTTTGTTATATATATGTAGACAAGACATCCATCAAATTTTGAGCGAAATCCTACAAGGCACAGATTATTAGTCAGTATGCACATTTGCACACATTTTTAGAATGCCACTGAGACAAACATAACTCAAAAACGCTAGATGGTTGAAATTTGGTATACGGTATTTACAATAAATTTGTAAATTTTAATCAAATGTTGTGTAAACTCTGTCCAGAGGAAGTCCTTCAGTCCAAATATAATTTAGCAAGAAAATTGCAAAATGAATATATATATATATTTAATTCGGCACGCGGATTTAACATTTATAATCTACACTCAAACAATAGATTGACCATCTGTCTCTTTGTACTTTCAGAAATATGTAAACGCAGAAGTTCAAAGACGCAATGACTTCAATATTCCCACTTTGTTATTGAATTTTATGACTACAATTGTAATTCTGTACCAAATTTTAAATCTCAATCGGTTTGGAAAAACATGTTTAAAACAGAAATTCGATTTTCGGATACTATTAATCCCATGCGAGGGATGAATCGCGAAATAACTCACCAAGGATGATACGATAGATTCAGTAAAAATGCTAATTCATTTCAAAGGTTATACTTCGTAATTATTGAATGCCAACGCTATGCAAAGCCTTCTCTGGTATAGTCATATTACTGACTCTCCGTCCCTCCCGAGGTACTCAGAAATAAATACTGAATGACCGGACCACAGCAACAGCAACATTGGCAGGAACTGTGTTTGAGTCCTAAGGGCCATCACCGGCCACGGTACAACCTTCCCTAGAAAGTTCTGTCATCGATACGAGGAGGATATTTTGCAAATTTATTGCACTCACCGGGTTGGCGAGATTCAACCACCATGCCGGAAGCATCTCATCTTCAATTACGAGATGCCCTACCTAGGGGTCTTCCTCTGGGACAACATATTTATTAGAGAACACGGAAAGAAATTGAGAAAGCCCACTATCACTGCTTTAAATAAGAATTTTATATAAAAATACATTTCAATTAATAGAAGTTTCTTGCAATTGCTTGGTTTAGTTTCTGCGTTTAACTGGCGACTGAAACCAACCGTTATAAAGGTTTATCGCTATTTTAGACCATCTCAATGACTACCTCGAGGATATAGCAATCAGCGATCGGTTTAAGCTCGAGGCCAACCTCTTTAGAATACATTAAGAATAATGTAATTCAAAACAGAATAATAGAATCGTTGAATGTTAAGTTTTCTTCCTGTTTAAAATTTTAATGTGACGGAGTTGTATTAAATATGATTAGTAGGTATCTAGGGACATATTTAAGAAGCATTAATTTGAAATTATTACATTGATTCAGAACGACTCAAAATTTAATTCTTTATACTATTGAAAGCAGTTTTCACTTGGAAGCGTATGCCTATCTCTAAATGTTTAAATATTATCTTTTATGCGACAATTAGATCGGAGTTAGAGAAACAAATATGTATTTCACTTATTAACTAATTAAGGAATCATAATAATCACAAAAATGTTTAAAACTTGCTGAGGAGGACAAACCAATCCTCAAATTTGTATGAAATAATTTTAAACTTGGTATGTGTATGTGTGTATTTTAATTTTTGCTTTTTTTTTCCTTAAAAAGTAGAATATGACACAACAAAATACCTTTAATTTTTCATACATACACAATAAAAAGAAAAACAGAAACAATAGTTCCAAATGAAAAAAAAATTAGTATCAAAAAGTTGTACAATATATAATTAGTAAGCATCTAGATATAAATGTAAGAAGATGAATCCGAGTTTACATTTTTTCAGTCGAGTAATTATTAATTCAAATGATTCAAAAATTTAATTTTTTAAGTCATTTCAGTAGTTATCCTTCTATAAACGTGTGGCTAGCTCTAACTGTTTAAAAATAATCTTCCAGACTACACATTTCAGTCATAAGAAAATAAATATTTCATATTTAAAATAAATGCTAAATCTTAATTTTCACAAAAATGTTTAAATTTTCTTAGAAGGATAAATCAATTCTCTAATCTGTATTAAACAATTTCATGCTTTTTTATATTTTCCTTCACTGCTTTTTTTTCCTTAAACAAATATGAAATGCCAAAAGATTTTAAACATTGCAAAAAAAATAATAATTTGAAACAACAATAACATGAAATGAAAAACCACAAATAAAAAGAGGATAGTTTAAAGCTTCCCGTTACTCAACAAATCTGGGCATCCAACATAAAGTACCTCAGTTTTACCTGTGATAAGAGCTTAACTAATTTTCTGGATTAAAAAAAATGTGCAAAAAAATGTATTTTTTTTATTTTTAAATATTTATTCATTAGAAGCGCACTTGCTTTATCTTATAAAAACCAAAAATTGAAGAGGCAGAAACTGTTTAAAAGCAAACGAAAAAAAAAAAAAAAAAAAAAAAAAAAACCTGCCAGATGTTTAAGAACACGTCATGGGCGGGTCTAGTTTTTTCCCCCTTTTTAAAAAACTTTCTATTTCATTTCCTACTTTTCTTTTTTACCCTCAATTACGTATACTTAAAAAAGGTCACTTCGTCAGCATTGGAAGGTGGATGAGACACAGGAGGCAATTTTGAAAAAGAGAATGAGTATTTATTGAAAGAAATTTTGAAAAAAAAAAAATTGCACCGGAATCAACTTTGGAAACAGTACGAAAAAAAAAAATACTGGGAAAAAAATACTTGACTTTTCCCTTCTTGATTGAAAAAAATTTAGAATCGTCCACCGTGGAAAAAAACAGCCAAACGATTCTGTATGAACAAAAAAAAATCTAGCATAGATGGTTTGAAGTTCTTGAATTAATCGATAATCAATATTTCGACAACATTTATATCACTAATTGAATCACAAATCTCCAAAGAACTCCTTTAAAAGAAAAAAGAATTCTGTCGAATTTAGAAGAGCGCGAAAAACAGTGGAAGAAACTAGAACGGCTAAATTCCAAGCAAAGGATCGAAAATACTTCATCGGACTCGCAATTCGCTCTTTTTCAGTTCAAATAGTTTCGCTAAAAAGACAATTATGTTGCATTCTGTTTTCTTAACCATTGTCTATTATTTCTGAAGAACGAAGTAAAAAGAGATGAGCAAACATTCCCATTTTTCTGTTCTCAGCTGAAGTGATACTTTTAAATCTTTTAACATTCGAAAATTTACACTTAGCTAAATTAAATTCGCAAAACGACGAAATATTTTTCCTGAAAAAGTTCTTTTGTGTGAAATATTTTTTTCTAGTAAAATTCGAAGTTTAAGGAAATTAATTTGTAAAATAGTGAATATCAATCGTTATAATAATTTATGTTTTTTTTAATAACAGTCATTTTTCAAAAGTCAATATAAGGAAAATCATTTACTGAACAAATGGAATTTATTGAAGAAATGTGTATTTTTTATCAACAAACAAAATTGAAAATAGCTTTTTATTAATCACGAAATTCATATTTTCATATAAATTTAATAACGGATAATTGATTTATACATAAATAAAGTTTTTTAATGAAGGATGAATTAAACTGCTAAAAGTTTAGCTGGTAAAACTATTACTTCTTATTAACGAGGTCCGCTATAGCTATTATTTAAATGGAATTAGAATCGTAAGATATAATTCCCTGCATTAAAATTATTTTAACATTACTGTCAGTATTTTTTCATATAAATTTCTAATACCCACCGTCAGCGACTAGCTGTTGGCCCAATATTTGTACAGGAAATATAATTAGAAAAGTTCATGCCACAATAGGGGGAGGACGCTTGTTTCCGACGGATTTAACGTGCATTAGAACTACTTACATAAAAGTTTTTCGGTGGAATCGGGAATTGAACCTAAAGCCCTCCGATTCCAAAACCTTAAGCCACTGTGGACTTCATACATGAAACAAAAACACAGGAGAAAAATAGAAGGCTCTTGATGACATATCTAGAGGTCATAAACTCTTATAAAAATAACAAAAATACTGAAATCGGACTAGCTGGATGAATTGTTCAACGGTTTTTCTAATCGATTCAAAATTATAAATTCCAATAAGCAAATGCTTAATTCACAAAATGAAACAAATAATTATTTGTACCACAAACTTGTTGCTAGTTTCTTGCATATAAAAATTAAGCAGTTTCCATAAAGTTTTTTTACCTTTTCAAATTTTAAAAATAATACTTTAAGAAGAATTTATTTTTCATAAAAAGAATTATCAATACAAATATTTGTGCCTTAAATTTTCTAACTTCAACTATTTCATCAATCGAAGTATTATATTATATTATATTATATTATATTATATTATATTATATATATATATATATATATATATATATATATATATATATATATATTCCAAGAGTGTTTTCTAGTTCACTAAACTGCTCTAAAAAAAGATAAAACTTACAAAAATTCTCAACTAAAATAGAGGAAGGTGAGGATTCTCTACTCGATCAGTTTCGTTTCATCTAAGAAGATGGATATTCGATCATCTAATCTTTTTAATTAGACCAGACAAGATGACAAGCAGAGCAGACGTTATCTCTTTGTTAATCAATATAAGTAGACTACCATTTCTGAACCTAAGTGGAATCTTTTGTGGTTTAAACAGAGGAATATCTGGCCTAATAATTCTTATTAGGTTTATTTAAATCTCCTAACGTTTTTAAATATTTAGACCTTAAAAAAACTAACATAAATCTTGATATGTTATTTTAAACGGAATATCATCATAATATAAATAAAGATAATGTTATTATAAATTTTTGAAATTCTAAAATCTACTTTCACAAAAAATAAAACAGAATTTCAAAATAAAGAGAAACAAGAAAAGGAATACTTCCCATTTGAATATAACAAAGCCCCGAATAAAAGAAATGCATACATTTACCACAAGGACTGTAACAATGAATGGTATAGAGATTGTAAGCTTTATAAGAAGTGCTGTATACTAAAATTTTAAACAAATAACTTTTTGATAAAGTAATTTCTTATTATTTAAGGTATATATATTCCCATTTTTGAGATACATATATATATATATTAAAGGAAATTCATGTGTATGTATGTGTGTGTGTGCCTGTGTGTGTGTGTGTGTGAAAATTGCAAGCAAGTATTAAACAATCATTGAAATCTCAGGTAGAAGCTTTGATATGTGTAAATCAAAACAGTATCCAAAAATTGGGAAACATTTTAAAATTTTAGTTACCCTTCCTATATCCATCTCCTTGAATAAAAACTTTTTCACCTCTTCTATTCCTGAATTCCTTTTGTGTTGGAATATATAATATAGAATGGACCGTTGTCCAATTCCATGGTGCATTCTTACGAATCTGTAATATTGCTTCCCAGCACAGTTAATTCTATTGCAAGAAAAAACCCTTTAAAGTCAACTCTATTGGATGATGATTGATGCCGAATTGCATATTCCCATTCCCTACCCAATTTCCTGTATGTATGTATGTATGTATGAAAATCGAGCTATGTCATTAGTTTCCCCCACCGTCCGCTCTATGACGAAAGTGTGACGTCATGTTTCCTCTCGTTCAAATTTTCGGCGCAACTTGGATTCAATGCCTCTTATAACTAGATCGCATAAACTGAATGAATTCGGTTTATTTCTTTACGGTTCACTTTTATGCTTTTTTTTTTACAAAATACAAATATTATTTAATAAAAAGTTACGATATGCAATCAGTATCAGCAATACGAACCAAAATTATTTTGAAGTTCGTTTATAATGAAGTCACATTTTTGTCACAGAGTGGGCGATGGCTCGAACCAATGATGTTGCTCGATTTTTCTCCCTACATGAAATAGGGTAGGGAATGGGAATATGCTGCCCTGGACTTGGAGGCAAAATGGATTATTCTAGAATTTTGACGGTAGGAAAATTACGTTGGATTGTTCAAAAAACTTCTGTGTTCGGCTCCGGAAGTTATAAAATTTCGGCAGTCCAAGTAGAAATTAGTGGAGAATTGCAGTCATTGGGAGAGACCATAGTGAGAAGCTGCGTAGATTTCATCCTCCTACTGAGTTTGTATGGCCTGTTTGTACGATGTGATTCTTGTTTACTACGTATTCCTATTTGTGGACAGATATTTATTCAAAGGGCTGCTGTGTATGTCGTTGTTGGGTTTTGTTGCTTGTGTATTCATGTTAATACACGTTATTATTTGTTACTGAGGCCAGCTGACTATGACACCTTTCACCCATTATAGACGAACTCGTTCGAATTTCAACAGAATAATTTAATTTTAATTACAATATACACATCATGATATTTCTGTTGATGTCAAAGATAGCTTGACTTTTCTTAATAAGACGAGAAGACATTTTGAAGTTAGCCAGTCTAATAAAATCTTTTATATTAGATTTCCCTTTATATCAAATTTATTTAAAAATACTTTTAATATCACGTTTTCAGAAAAAAATTAATGTTTGAAACTTATACTATACTTAGAATTATTTTCTTTAAAATAAATAATAAAATTTGAAGTTAATTTTGAGGTATGATATAAAATGTAAGAAACTTCCTTTCTTATAAAAAAATTCACTCTACCTCTCTGCTTTATAACAATCCCTGCTATGCTAGCGGTTTAGTACACTTATTTCATCAAAATCATTCAAACTAACATTGAAGTCTGACTTCAGTTACTGCTGAAAAGTTTCACGATTTTCTCGTCTGTTACCACGCCTGCTATAAGAATTTTTTTTTTTTTTTACTTTTTCCAACTAAAATTGCATACTGTCAAAGTAAAAAGAGAAAATATATTACTAGCCCCTCTACAATATCATTCATTTCGTAATACAGTTCATAACAAAGTTTGCACAGAACTGTATGATCTCTCAAAAATACTGTCCTTTGCAATTACTTATTTCATATTTGAAAAGCAAATATCGCCGTATGCAGACTTCATGCCAGACCTAATTAAATTCAACTTACAACCGACTGAGCCAGCCAGCAGAAAAAGATGTAGTTCGGATTTCCGGAGCAATCAGCGTATTGCAGGTTAGTCTTGTCAATTCGCAGAGACGTTTCGTTGAAAAGCGCAACCTTTGAAACGAAGTTAAAAGAACAACAACAACAACAAGAAAAAAAAGGGAGAAAGTCGGTGCATGCTTTAGAAGGCATTTTGAAGCAAGAAGGCTTCCAAAATGATTAAAAGAAAAGTTGGGAGAAATGACGAAAACGAAAAAGACGAATTGAAGTGGTGAGTTCAGTCTTTTCTTTTGTCTTTTCATTCCCCCTCCCCCCTTTTAAAAAGTTGAAAGAGGTAAAAAACAAATAAAAAAATAAAGAATAACGCTAAACACAGCAGAAGGCCTCGTGTCTTTAAACAACAGCATGGCACAAAATGAAGCAGGAAAAATGGCAAGGATAGAAGCTTTACTTGTAATCGAAAATCGATGATTTTACTGTTTACACCGTTCTTACGTTTTCCTTTCTTTCTGTTTGTCGGATTGTTGTTTCTTTTTCTTTTATTATGAAAGTGTCTGAGTCGAGTTACTCAACATCTTTTTTTGTTTTGTTTTTCTTTTTTCCCTCTCTACTTCCCTCAGCGATGCGTATAAAATATTTCGTGGAATTTCTCGGCGAGTTAAAATATCGTCTGTCAAACCGAAGTGAGTAAAATAAAAGGACTCGAGCTTGTTGTCATGAAGTATTTTTTAAAAATCGTTCCCAGAAGCTAGAATTTAATTAAAACTGATTTTTATATATTTTTTCTGTTGTTTACAAGTAAAGAAAATTTAGTGCAGTCATCATTCTGCAGACAAGAGGGTTGTAATTAAATTCAAGTTTCAGCTAACGTGACAATAATAGAGAAAAAGCAGTTGATAATTAAGTAATAACTGATTCTAAATAATAGATAGATTGACATATAAATATTGAATTCGAATTTAAAAATCCTTCTCTATTATCAATATCGCATTTAAGGGAATAGTAGACTTTATTAAACACTTTTGGGAATTATTCAGTCAGGGTTCAGAAATTTTTATGCATATGCATTAAAATATAAATACGTCCAATTCCCTAAAACATTTTAAAATGAAATATATTATTTTTTAAAAAAATTAAAAAATATATAGTTTTTAATAATTTTAAAACATTCCATGCAACTTAATTAAAAATTTTTTCTATTATTTGTTTTTCCTACTAACCAATGCAAATATATTTGGAAAACTAAGTATGATTTTGCCATTATTTAAACAATTAGTTTCACTCAATCATGAATAATAGGACTAAACTTTATTTGTATACTTAACTAGAAATAAATAGAAGATACATACTATTTTCGAGGTATGTTATTTTAAACAATTAAACATTTTGGGCAAGTTTAATAAACAGTTTTAATATAACTAAATTAAAAAAAAAACGTTTTGGAATCAGCTGAAAAATAAAAATCCCCCTTGATTTCTTAGACATTCATTTATAATTAAAATGCCAGAAATAATCAGTCTTTTGATTTAGTTAAAGTTTTTACGAAATGATATTTAAAATCGTTTTTTATATTTTTTCCTCATTTTATATCTTTTCACCAGAAGGCGTATTAAATTTTAAAAAAATAATTACCGAAATGCTTGCTTGCTATTTTTTTATTCCCATATTTGGCTAGCTAGTAAGGTGGATCTTAATTTATTTTTAGTTCGAGCAAACTTCATATCTACATTCAGCAAATCATTGGCAAAAAAATAATGTATTCTTTTTAATTACTCGGAAATTCTTAATTCCAGGTCAATAAAGTTCGAAGTTTCGGCTTATTATTCTTAAACATTTATGCAAAACTATTCTTAAACTATAATCAAAACTGAGATATACTTGAAACAATGAGCAGAAATGATATATTATTGCATTTATACTCTATATTTTGATCATTTTATTTCTTTTTGATTTCAAATAGATTTCTAACGATTCATTAAAAATTTAGATGAAACAATTAGAATTTAGTTGGTCTGATGCGAATTAATAATACTGCTCCAGAAGTCAGTCATAAATTAAAGAAACTCATCATAACTATTGAATTTAACGGCAATTTATTTTGTACGATAAAAATGATTAACATGTTCGAATAAAAGAATTACTAAATAAACAACGAATAACATAATTTAACTTGCGTTAGAAAATATAAAATGTAAATTAGAGGAATACACTTGGTCACAAGGTGGTATCAGATAAAGTTTTGAGCAACAAAGTCTAAGCCTAGTTCTCCTATTTGTATTCTTGGTAATTCTAAACAGAATCCAATCTCCCAATCAAAATCCATATGATAATTGGGATAAGAGCCATACATTCGAAAAGCGGAAACTTCAAAATACATATAACAAACGAGTTAAGTTTCTTGTCTCAATCTCTGCATCCCACAACCAATACTCTAGGACCAGCCATCCTAGGCAGATAGGTCCTCCCATCATAATAACAGTAACTAGGGTCGCGGCACATAAGCATTATTCCTCGGCTCGGCGCTCCAGAGTTTAAATTACAGGCTTCTACGCATTCGCGTGTCCGCAAGTGGAGATGGATTGTCTGGTCAGTTGTGCCGGCGCTTAATAGGGGCTTAAACAGAGATGGGTCTTGCACCAGATTATGCTTGTGACACTCGCATAATGTTGGCTTATTCTTCCCCGAATCATAGCGTGCCCTTTAATTAACAAAAGTTTGTTTAGTGTCCATTTCATATCATTTACCGGCTCAAGATGCATTGCCATCTTCTGAATCATGGAAATTTGTGACAGAAGCAGTAATGCAGAAGCAGCGGTGAACACAGCTTGAGAATTAAAACGATCGCAATTTTTGCAAACATTCAAGTTGTTTAAATTTTTTAATCTATGCTAAAACAGTGTAAAATTGAAATAAATATTAAGCAACAAAACTTCGTTTGATGTCTTTTCATGTCATTCATTGGCAAAAGATGCATTGCCATTTTCTGAATCATGCAGATTTGTGACAGAAGCAGCAAGTACGCAGAAGCAGTGGCGAAAAAAAAACAGCTAGACAATTAAAACGATCGCAATTTTTAAAGACATCCAAGTTGCTTTAAATTTTTCAATCGATGCTAAAATGGTGTAAAATGGAAGCAAATATTAATTCAGAAAATGTTTGTTTAGTGTCCATTTCTTACCATTTACTGGCTCAAAATGTATTGCCGTCGTCTGCATCATGGATATTTTCTGACAGAAGTAGTAAGCATACAAAGGCACTAGTAAAAATAGCTGGAGCATTAAAATGAGATCAATTTTTAAAGGCAACCAAATTGCTTTAAATTTTTAAATCGATGCTAAAATGGTGTAAAATGGAAACAAATAATTCATTTAAAAGCAAAATGCATCCGTCAATCCTTCAGCTGTTTATTCCACGATTTCCACGGATGAGTAATCAGTACTTTCGGTACTGTTACTATTTTAGGTGTCGTCAGTGTGAGCCAAACGCGATTTAAGTCACCAAGCGAAGCGTATGACAAAACAAATGTCGCTAATGTTAACAAAACGCAGTTTAGAGTGTTTATTTTTACAATCACTGACTTTCATAATATCATATTATTATCGTGTAACTTATAGTATCAGTTCAATTTGTTTGACAAATATTTAAACCTATTTGAAAACTTTGCATCTAAATAGTGATTTTTAAAAGTTACGCAGAGGGTTAAAGTACTCGAATACATTAAATTTTTTAAAATTATCTTTATAATATGAAAATATCAGAAAGATTTAAAGAATAATCGTTTGAAGGTTATAATTATGGCAGCAGTGTAACCATTAACATTACTTAAATATCTTCATTACTGAAATTTCTGCAAAAACTTTATGTTTAGAAGAAAAAAAAAGCTGAATTTAAAAAAAAAATAATTTTTATTTCACTTGTATGTTTGTCAAATTATCTGGAATGCAATGGACAATGAGATAAAAGTTATTATAATATATAGCTCTAATATTATAGCGACAAATATATTCAAAGTTGAAATTGATAAATTTTATGTTGAAATGCTCAATGTTTATGAACGGAAAGGAACTGTAAAGCTTTACTGAGTTAAGCTATCTTAAAATGAGCAGGTTGTTGCTCTTTTAAACAATTTTGACATATATAAAGCAAATGTTTATCTTTTTTTTTAGATATCGCGTGCTTTAAGAATCAAAATAAAATATTTATTCTTCAGAAAAGGGATTTAGAAATATTCTTGCATATGTTAATAAAAATACACTAGACAGGTTCGGTTTTGATTTTTTTTTACCAACAGAACTTAACAAAAAAAGCGGGCCGTGCCTGGATATGTAAAAATATTTTAAATATTATATTCAGTAAATTTAATGCTTAAAATAGGATAAATAATTTATGATTTAAAATACCATCCCTATTCGGTTTTATTTTTGCCTATTGTATAATTAAAAATCGTTCAACTTTATTTACATTAAAAGTAAAGACTGTTTTAAAATATAAAAAGTGAATGCTTGGTTTTTTAATCATAAAATAAACTTCGAATTTTTCTTATTTAATTTTAGTTCAAGGCGAGATACATATTTCGAAAAATGACATTTACATTCCAAATTTCATCGTTAGTACGACTTCGTCGAAAGTTTATATGGAACTATTTAAACATTTTTACCATCCAGTAGTAAAATTTTATGATTCAATAAGATTTAGATGACAAAAATTTTGCAAATAAAATTAATGAAAAATTTAGAGAAATGTTCGATACCCAGTTTTTTAAAGTTAGTTTCATTAACTTCCCGTTTTAAAGCAACACTAGAGCTATTTTGAAACGGACCTTGTAAATTTGAACTTCGGTTAGATGTAGGACGACACCTGAGCTGTCACCCCCTCTCCCCACTATAGCACACTACAGCAGCGAGATGACTTTTAGCTCCGACGAATTTAGCGTGGACTAGATCCACTTATACAACGGTTCTTCGGTGGAATCGGGTTCCGAAGCTGAGTTTAATTTAGTTCCATTAGCACCCCGTTGTAAAGCAATTTTATAGCTATTTCGGGACGGACCTCGTAATTTTGATCTGCGGTTAGATGACAAGGATGACACCTGATCTGGCACCTCCCTCTCCACACCACACCAGTGGGGGACGTTTGATCCAGACCGATTCAACATATGCAGCCCTGACGGATGCAACATATTCTTAAACGACGATTCTACGATGGAATCTAGTCTCGAATCTGAACCCCTCCCCCCTTTTTTTAAAGTCGAGATCTCAGCACCAGGCCACCGCGGCCCATGTTGAATATTCAAAGCACTTTAAAAAGAATAAATATTTTACTAAAATCAAGCATTCTAACTAGAGTAAGCAAGTCATTAATTCAACGTATCACTCGATTGATCTTTTTATACCGATACAAATAAAATCGCAGTTTGAAAGTAAACAAAGAATACCGAAAAATTTCTCATTACTCATTTTATAGTCATTAATCATTATATTTTTTATTCATCCATTCGTGATCACACAAATTTTACTGTAGCCTCTTCATTTCTTTTGTCAGTTACAAAAAGTTAAGAAAGTTAAAAGTTAAGAATTAAAAGAAATCAGAAAGTTCACTGAAACAAAGGAAAGAGGAAAATTGTTCCACAACATTCAAAACCATCGCATCTTTTCACTATTATTCACCCTAAAGTCAAAAAGATAAACTACAATGCAGTTCCAAAAAAGCGAGGAAGAAAGATTTCGAAACCAGTTGGTTACTAGTGGCCTATTGCAGACGATATTTTTCTCAATGTGGCAAAAAGGAAAAGTAACACATTGGGTCGGTGATTAATGATCATCCCCCGTTAAGAAATGGACTCGGCAGTTGCCTTTCAGCGAGCTCTCGGACACACACACACGAAAAAAAATGATTCGGAATTCCGAGCCAACTTCTGAACACGTGTTTTGAATGAACCCACGTTTCTGAGTAAAACATCGAACTCGTTGATATGCTTCTAATTACTTAAAATTTTGCTGCTTGCAGAGCTATGACGGCCTGATATATATGTTATGAAAAATATAGTTATCTCTATTTATATACCAGAGTCAACATTAGAGATTTTGAGATCAATGTAATTAAGATATAAATGGCAAACAATGGCATTGACACAATTTATAAAAATTCTTTAAGAATATAAGTTCTTGTAGCGGAATGAAAATCATTATGTTCCGAGCAGTGGAAGCAAGAAGACCCATATTTTCGGGAACATTTTTTAATGATCACATTTCGCACACAACATGAAAACAGGACAATAACGTACGCACCTAAACAGGACAGCACCTCTTCTCATTATATTTACAATCGTAGTGCACCAAGGGATGCATCTCTAATTAGTCATCGCCATTTATTATGCAAAAGAGAAAATAGAGTAATGCAACTGTTACAATCTTACTTTGCGTTGGACATATTAATAAAACTATGATTTACTTTCCCTTTCAAATCCGCTTGCACAATCCCTATTTACAGGAGGGCACATTCATACAACTCACAAATAGAGTAATTAATAGCAACCATGCAGGAACCGAGACTCCAATCCGGGAAGGCCAGATCAAGTTGAAAGCCCCTATACATGACACCAGTATTTCAGTTGTTAAATATTTTAACAGAATAGTTTTCTTAGTTTTATTATAGATTTCTTTTCAAGATGAATTAACAAATAAAACAATTTTTCCCTCAATATATGATGCTTTCATTGAGTGCTTTTAGCGTTACTTTGGAACTCAACAAAAATCCGAGAAACGTTAAGTTAGCCGAAGAGCTGCAGTAAGAAGTGCATCTAACATCTGACAGATTTAACTTTAAAATCGAAATCAGAAGAGATATTTTTGTGCAAACATATAGAAACAAGGCGATTTTTGCATGAAAGGGATGGCCACATTTGTATTGAGTGTTCTTAGGAAAAGGCTCGTTTTACGAATCTGTAATATTGCTTTCCTGTTAAGCTAAGTTCATGATAAGAAAGAGATCTTTACAGATATACTTAATGAATTTTTAATGTGTGCGAAATCAGTGCTCCTAGATATGGTAACAGAAATGAAGATTCTTGAAGCTATCTTTATTAGTATCCAAAGTAGAGTATCTCTCTAGAAACTTCTATACCCTGACATGGAAGACATAAACGAGAAGGAAGGCACGCGGGAATCACTCGCTGAATCGAGTGGCTGCTCTATTTCGATTGAATTGCAGACTGAGAAATATTGCGTTGGAGTGCTATCCAGTTAATGATTTGTTTTTTCATTGAGCATTGTTGATTTCTACAAGTGTTGCCTTGATCACGTTTCAGCTGTATTTTACGTTTACATTGTTCTATGCAGTGCTTTTTGGTGGAATGAAGAATCATTATTCGCCTTCAAGCTTATTGAACAAATCATACATTTATTTTTTATAACGAAGAATATCATACACACACAAAAGTTATATCAAAACCAATTTGATTACAGTTACCTCTTCGAGTTAACATGCAGGGAATATATCTTTGATAAACCAAAGTTAATAAAAGTAAACCATATTACTGACTCCCCACCGTGCCCGAAGGCACTCGGAAATAAATATTGAATGGCTGAACATCCTCAACAGAAACACTGGCAGAACTATGGTTGAGTCCAAAGAGCCATCATCGGCCACGGTACAAACCTCTTCAGAAAGGAAGTACATTCCGTCATCAAAGGGAAGAGTCAGATCCCCCACCTTTAGTGTACCCACCGGGGTGGCGAGATCCAACCAGCAAGCTGGAAACATGTCATCTTCAATTAAAAGGTGTCCCCGGGGGTAAGCCGATAACAGTAATAAAAACTTCACATTTTAATATCATTGTTACATTAGTATGAAGAAAATGTGACAAAAACTGAACTCAGAGAAAAAGTACAATAGCAAAGTGAAAAATATAGTATGTGCATATAATTTGAAAAAACATACAGTAAATCTTATGCTTATCGATAAGAATTTCCTAAAATGGAATCTCAATACAACTGTTATAAATAACTGGAGTTATAAAGAGGATTAAGCTAAATTGAGATTAAAGGCTATTAAGACTATAAATCTAGTCGAAATTAACTTAATGGCAGTTTGATGTTCACTAAATACTGTCTTGTAGAACAATTAAATAGTTATTTACAGGCGTCTAATAACCAATGTGGTTAGGAATTAGCAATCACATTTTAGAAACCGTTCTCGTTTATACTACCAAACATCATTATTTCCACATGCTATGCTCCTATAGATGAAAAAGACACAGAACATATAAATACATATTCGTTTCACGAGAATCAAATAATAGTTTGAACCAATTTCGAACAATTTTTCCCTGAAATGCAAAACACGAAAAAAATAAATTTTAAATATTTTTTTCAATGAGTAAATACCACCTGTGGCATAATATTGATTTAATTTCTGGTCATCAAAAGGAGTTTAGTAAGTCCAAAAAATGAGCTAGCACGGTATTAATTCTCGCCCTCTTATTATTCTTGATTTTAAAAGGAAAATCAAATGAAAATCATTTTTTTTTCAACATAATACTCTATTACATAAATCCCCTTCTACAGAACTAGTTTTTTCTACATAATACTCTACTACACAAGTTCCTTTCTAAATAATTTTTTCTACATAAGTCCACTCTACTTCCTTGAGGTTAAAGCTTAGGTCATTCGTATTCCCTCAATTCAGACACCATAGACATAGCTTTTTCCCTCATTAGTCAATATATGAATGTAAAATAGTTTTTTTTTCTACATAAGTCTACTCTACCTCCTGAAATTAAAGCCTAGGTTATCCATATTTCTTCGATTCAAATATCATAGATATTGCTTTTTCCCTCATAAGACAATATTTGAATATTTATTTAAAAGAAAGTAAAAATGTGAATTCACAGTATAAAAAACTTTTTAAATCAATTATTGTATATATATATATATATATATATATATATATATATACCTTCATCCAGTAGTATATGGTATACTTGAATTAACAAAATTAAAATCTATAAATAAATTTTCATTAATATTAAATAAATATCATGTTCATAACGATGACCCTGAAATTTAGATTTTTTGGCACATGCCACTTGTTACAACGAACAAAACGCGCCAAGGAAAAATTTCGCCAATTTAACGATCTCTATCATCAAGCTATATAAGATACGCTTCGCACGTTCCAAATTATTCATGATGAATAATAATATACTTGGGTATATTTATATAATTTGGCAAAAAAAAATTCTGGGCGCTTTTTGGTCGCATTAAAGTTGCACTGATTTTTTAAGCAATACAGTTTAATTTTTTAAGTTTTAAGGATTTTTTAATTAATTACTGGTAATCAAAAGGAGTTTTGTAAGTCCTTTAGTTTAATTAGAATTATAATTATAGTTTCAGGTAAATAATAAGCAATATGTAATTCCATATAAATAATGATAAAAATAGACCACTGCAGACATATAATGATAAAAATAGATAACTGCAGCTAAATAATAACAAGCATTGGTATTCCCAAACTGATATCCCATCTATTCTTCCTTATTACATAATTTCAACTCTTCAAACACTAGAGTTCTTCTAAAAGTCTTGTATAATTACTATGCAAAGATTTAGAAAACAAATAAATTTAATTGATTTCCATTTTTCATTTAAAATAATCCTCACAGATTTGTAAGAGAATTTCTAATTCCCCACTATTCCTATTTAATATTTAATAAAAGAAAAAAGCTCCATGATCAAAAATGCAGAAATGATAACTAACTCAAAGTTGTATAAAAATGCGCATAAATTAAGAATGGAATAACTTTCAAACTAGAAAATGATTCAATATTCAAAAAATCGGCATTGCCAACTTTTTTGAATAACCATTATCTTAAAAAGTTTTCTTTACGATTATTTCAAATAAAAGCGTGTGAAGAAGTTAAAAAAATAAAAAATTCCGCCGTAAAGGGAAACGAATTACCTAAACACAGGAAATGCATTCAGCAGTTAAATGTGAGAAAATGGTGCTTTTTCTTCCACTAGAGCAGCGTAATATTTTATTCTACACCAGGGCCTTTACTCTCACAGGACAAGTTCTCTCTTTAATTTAAAATGAGACGCTGGCAGATGAGCCTCACTTTTTTTTTCTTTCACAATTTCCGGCGAGGTGTGGCAACACTGAAACGATGCAATTTTTCGAAGCAGCTTTAAAGACTGGAGCGAGAGTGTTAATTTCGGCCGGTTTTGGGATTACTCGTTTAACGCTGGCGACATTTAACACGGAGGAAAAATAACATTAAACTACGTTCCGTTTAGAATAGCTCTGTTTTTCAAGGGAAGTAGCAATTTATCAAATGTAGTCCCTGGAAAGTTCTCGTTTAGTGACTATTGGGTTTGTGGCTAAGAAAGGAGAACAGAGGAAACGTGATGGTATTCTAAGATATTGTTTACACACAAAACGAATAGAAACAATTTGTCATCTTTGTTTTTGTACCAATGTATTTATAAAAAGCGTTTTAGTGTGTATAAATATATATTAAATAGAAACTTGTTTACATGTTAGAAGAATAAGAATTGGGAAACAACTAACTGAAAAGGTCACCAGTGGCGTAATAGATTAAGGTATGGGTGAGAAATGAATTAGGGAAAGATATGGTTGTGTTTTTAATTGATATGATTCAAAAAGTGATCACTTGATAGTTGATCCAGTAATGTGTTCATAAATTTTTCTCACTGTAAACACAAATTCGACAATTTTTACTGAAATTCTTCGAAGAAAATTAACTCTATCGAGAGGAGATAAGATTTTTAACACAAATGAATGAAGGGTTTTTTGAATTGCTAATAATTTAAAAGCCGAATAATTGTTTTGGCTAAATTAATATAACTGCAATAAAACAACTTAATTGTCACTATTTAACTGATGTAAAGACAATATGCTTTTGATCCTCAATGAAATAAGGAACATATTACAGAAAAATTAACTACAATTTTTGGAAAAGCATAATGATCATTTGGAAATATGAGATAACTAAATTGGATATTTATGTTATTTTATTATCAGATAGTTACTATGCCATGTCAGCTTATAATCGGATAATATGCCGTGTCACCTTATCAGATAATTAATATACCATCTCAGTTTATCATCAGTCAATATGTAACGCAACAATATTAGACAATTAACATGCCATGTCAACTTATCAAACAATTAGTACGCCGTGGTACCTTGTGTAAGGTTCATATTTATGTTTAATGTTATTATTTCTGTATTCATAGATACTCTGTGGTAAAAGCAATTTGTTATTAGTTCGCTACTTGTATTTGATATCGCATAAGAAATGTTCTTCTCCTTTAATATTGTCTATTCTGTCAACTGCGTCTTTCCATTCTTAAGATAATCCTCATACAATATTAACAACTCTTATGCTTGTAATTACTATGCCGTGGTACCCTGTTATTACTACGTTGTGGTACCCTGTTATTACAATGCAACATTACCTTATTACAATATACAGTGTTATCTTATCAGATAATTAATACCAAATTATCTTACCATGGCACATATCTTACCATGGCACTCTGGACATTGAATGCAAATTAAGCTCAAATTAACTAACAATAACTAAGAACATTAGTTCGAAAGAGTTAAATGGATCTAGAAAGATAGCATATAGATATACTACATTATTTCCTTTTTTTCAAATCAAAGTAAACAGAAAAACTTTAATCGATATGGCATCCTCTTTTTCTGACATTAATTTAAAAATATTTTAGTCACAATTCTTTTATTCAATTGCTACTTATAGTTTTAAAAATACATAAACATTACCCTAAATTACAATACAAACCATGCTAACAACCTTAAAAGTCTGATAATCTATTAAAGTAAAGAAAATTATTATTAATATATTTGCTACTGAATCTCTTTTTAAAAGTCTGAAAGAATCTTTAACATTTGACTTAATATTGTATTACTACATTTAAGTATTGGAACACGAGAACAGTAATTTTGTCAGTTAATGAAGGATGACACTTGAACTCGAACCACTTCCATGCCGTCACTTAAAATTCCTAGATTAATTGTCTGAATTACAACTATTAGATTAAGAGGTCCCCAAAAATATCTCTTCTCGGATCACCATCACTCAAGTATTCCAGTCCTCATTAATTAGATACAATGTCAACCAAACGTCAGAACCATCCCTTTGTCGTTTTCCGGAATTCAACTCTTCCAGTCGGGGCGAGACGAGATCCATCAATTTTTCATAGAGCCCGGCATCGATAATCGATGACTCTTCGGGTAAACGGAGAGATAAACCTCTTGGAGAGAGACATTGACGATTTAATCTGCACATTCCGATGTCGACGCCCACGGACACACATTCATCACCTGGTGACATGTCTTCGAGGGCTCGGCCCTTTGTTTAATTTCAATTAAAACCGCGACAACTCTTCTCGATCGAAGAGGTCGAGAATACCACACCGAAAGGATCGATTGTTCTTGGATATGTCAGGTCGGCAAACCGAGAATCTTTAACCAACAGGTGTTGGTGAGATGGATTCAGAAGAAAAGTCAAAAATTTACATTGTATATGCAGAACAATGAGTGTTTCGTTTAATGTTTAATCATTGTATACAAGATAAAATGTATATAGGAGACAAGAAA
Organism: Argiope trifasciata; assembly: GCA_026543055.1. Lineage (NCBI taxonomy): Eukaryota > Metazoa > Arthropoda > Arachnida > Araneae > Araneidae > Argiope > Argiope trifasciata. The sequence continues at coordinate 372,895 of JAPMOQ010044464.1, forward strand.
ATTCATTACAATGCTCCTTTCTGATGAACAAGGATCATTGTAAATTCCTCCTTTGTAAAAGAGTTTTGTGACCAAAGAATGTGTTATGAGTGAAAATAATATATACGCAGTTTCAATATTGTGCTTCTAAATATGTGGAGGGATTAAAGTATTCAAAAATGAACCAAAATCATAAAAATGTGAGAATAGTAACGTCAGATTAGCGGGGCAAATGGAACTAATATATCCCCACACAGCATGAAATTTTACGTAAATATTTGTTCGGAATCATTAGACACTGATAAACAAGCATATATCTGAAATTTAATTAGTTTTTGAGCCCTCTTATCCTTCGAGAAGTTTTTGCAATCGGCTTTTTCATCTATTCACTGCTTAATTTTCTTTGAAGTCATCTAAATAATTGAAGTCTCCAGTTTTCAGAATGTTTTATCGTTTTGATTCAATTGAGAATTCGTATAAAACAATATATTTATTTTATATAATTTTTGTACAGCATTATGATAGTTAAAAATAGTGCAATTGCAGTTTAAGAGAGCAAAATGAGAAATCGATATCCGTTTCGCAGATTTTTAAATTCAGACAAAACCGGTTAAGGGATTAACTTCTGAATTAAAAAAAAATTAATTATATAATCTAAATCGTATTTTCCTTCGGCATAAACAATGTTTCTAAATCTGTCATTCTTACTATCAATATAAATGGATTCCAATAATATAATGTTAAAGTTGTAAAGGATCCCATAATACAATTCAAGTCGACTCAACTACATCAACAATCAATTATATTTAAGGTGGTTTAAAACTTTCATAAAATATATCCCAAAAAATTTCACTCTTTTCTACATAATAAATTAATATTTTGCATATCCGTTTAATTTTTTTCAAAACGGTTCTCAACAAAAATTGGTATAGCTAAAATTTCTTACGGCTGAAAATTGAATAATTATAGAGACGGTAAACCTAATATATTAAAGAAATAAATTATTTTCATTCAGTTTAATGTTCAGAAAAAACCTTTATAGTTTATAAAAAAAATTCTGAAATCTCAACAATATAATTTAAAATAAAATACAGTCGTTAATTATTTCTAATATTTTTTTTATATTTTATTCTGTCGCTTTACGGAGTGACAAAATCCAAACGGCACTTAGCCTTTACATCACATTAGCATTTTATATAAGTAGTTCTTCATGATTTCAGGTTTTAACCATCAATGTCTCTGAAAAAACCATCAATTTGGTACTGCAGATGATAACGAAAAATGATTAGAGAGCTATAATCAAAATCGAATCTCTGCATTAGCGTAGCGGAAGTGGTGCATTAGCGGACAAGAGATTGAAAATTCATTAGAAGTGAGAAAATCGGAATCGGAAAATGAATGAAAAATCCAGCCGAAACGTTTCCCAAAGTGTTGTGCCTAAATCACCAAATGGCAATTTATTTGAGGAACTAATTTCAATCCAATATTTCCTTCAATTAGGAGCTTTTTCTGATATTTCTCTGCCTTGATGGATAACTACCATCTAGAGCATCTACTCACCGCAAGAATTTGGAGTTGGTATCATGCGCTGTTTTAAAACTGATGTGCAATTTAATCAACAATAACACATAACAAAACCAGCAGGAATTATCTTCCCAAAACCTTCTCTCATACTTACTACTGAAGGTGCTATATCAAAACTTCTTGCATATACTTGGCATACTATAAATGTCTTTGGCGTGAATTCAGCATTTTTACTGAATGCATATAGTACGATCCTTGGCGAGTTATTTGCTGGTAAATTCTTGACATTCATTAAGCACCCAAAAATCGAATCTGTATTTTTGATGTATTTTTTCCAACCGATTTACAACCTAGTTACAAAATCTCATACCAATTTTGATACATTTTAGTCATTCCATTTTTGAGCTATCACGTTTACTTGTTTCTGAAAAATATTAAACCAGTGGGAGTAGTCTTCCCAAAACTTTCTCGCAGACCTCTAATAAACTTGCCACATCAAAGAACTTCTTACATGGTAATGAAGAACAATAGCTGGGAAAATTTAATTTTTGGTGTGAATTTTGCAGTCTTGCTGCATTTATTATGCTATCCTTAGCGAGTTATTTGAAAATCAATCCCTTGCATGAGGTTAATAGCATCCGAAAATCAAACGTTTAAGACGCATTTTTCTCAATCGATTGAAATAAAAATTTCGCATAAAATTGCACTTGTAATTTTAAATTACCTTATTAAATTTGATATATGTTTGTTCGCCAGTATATTTTTGAGCTACCGCATTTATTTATTTCCGAAAGAACAGACCGGCAGACAGTCAACCGGTAGTTGGATTTCATTCAAAATTTGGTGTCTATACTAAACATGTTAAATTTGTACATCGAATCCGATCTCTTTCTTTTGTAGTTAACGTGTTTCTATATATTCGAACAGCTAAACAGACAGACTTTCCTCAGAACACATTTTGTCCAAAACCTGATAAAAATCTAAAAATTTGGTTTTAAGCCTGTCTACCAAATTTCATTTCCTTTATATCATTTCATTCAAAATCTCCAGTTCCAATTTTTTTGAGGATTAGTATACTTCCTCTGTATCATGTGTACGAGAAATTTAAAAGGAGATATTTAGATGTATCATTACGCCAAGGTAAATAGACCCAATCATATTTCCAACATATTTAAAAAACATAATAAAACCTATTTGGCACATCATACAAGGATCTAATATCAATGTGAAACTTGAAAGCAATATAAGGGCTAATATAGAACGGTTCTTGTCATTCTGCACCGTAGTCAGGTGATACCATTGTCTGTTTAGTTTAATTATACTACCCTCTCATTTTGAAGCAATACGAGAACTAATTTAGGATTATTCTCATCATTTTGAAACATGTTCGTGTAACACCAGAGCCGGTTCAATTTAATTACATTAACGGCACATTTTGAAACAATATACTAATTTAGCATACGGTTATTGTAATTCTGAACTGCAATCAGATAACACCAGGGTCTGTTTAATTATATTAACGCCACAATGTGAAGACTAATTTAGAGCGGTTTTGATAATCTAGAAAACAGTAGTCAGATGACAAGGATGACACTAGGTCATATATTTTTCGTGTTCACAAAGCTGATTTGCTTTTGGTCTCAGATTCAGCATACACTTAGCCAACATATTCGGCGAATTTTGACAAATTCCCTTTATCTGAAAAATGAGTATTTGGAATTATTCCTATGCCTACCACTTTGTTCGGAAGTTTCATATCAACACAATAATTTTAAAAAATGGAAGTAATAAGATAGACTACATTCGGTATTTGGCTTAAATAATAAAACAATACACAAATTCAATACAGGCAGAATCTGTCATAGGGTTCAATAACTGTTCTATATTTATCTCAGTATATGAAAACACTTTTATACGAATAAGGAGTAGACTAGAAAATGAAATTTAATAAATCTTTTCACCAAAACTCTAAATCTGTATCATAATTAGAACTTTGTATTTTTCAAAAATGCCAATTTGATTTAAATGTTTGTGATAAATGAGAAAAAACGTAAAACAAACCAATTGTGGAAACATTTTTTTAAAAAAGTATGTATCAAGTTCAACATTTCTTTTATTCAAAAAGAGAGGCATCTTTTGTTAACAGTATTTAGTTGTTTAAATATTATATTTTCTTGTTTCGAACATAATACTGTTTAGTTGAAGTGTTTCTTGATAGAAAAGATGGAAATATATTTTACAAATAATTTTTCCTTGATTTAGATTAAAACTTTATAAATTTGTGTCTTCCAGTTCTTTATTTTATCGTCTTTAGATATTAATCTCTACATTGTATTGGTCGAATTTCTTTAACTTAAATAAATTAGTTGATTGATTAAATGAATTAGATTTTGATTCGATATTAATGGTGCCACATTTAATAATAATTTCAAGGAAAACTAGTTTAAAAATTATATAGTACTTATAATACTTAAAGATTGAAACATTATTAATTATAATATTAAATACGGAAATAGAGAAAATTGTTAAAATAATCATGAATCAACGATAAAAAACAAAGAAAATGATTTATCATAAATTAAAAACGGGAAATAGAGAAAGTAATAAAATAAAGACCAAAAAGAGAGAATATAATCATAAATTAAAGACAAAAAAATAGGGAAAATAATCATAAATCAAAGGTAAAAAAATAGAGAAAATAATTATAAATTAAAAGGTAGAATATATAAAATAACGAAAATAATTTCTATTTCATTAAAGAAAAAAAACAATGCGTTTAAAAATTGTTTTGATAAAATTCATTTCATAAGAGGAATCATTTCAATTAAAGATATTTACCATTTTAGTTTAAATGGTTTAAAATAAATTGCACTGAAGATAAATATGGCATATTTGTTATATAGCCATAATATGATAGCCATAACTGTTATACATTATTATTAATACCTTTTCAGAAATAAAAAAAATAAAAAAATATGCTGAGGCTCAAACGATTTCTTCGTAATTTAACTAATAAAATCGAATTGCAATTTTAAACATTATAGATACATTTAGTATATTTATGAGATGAAACACACACGCACACTTAAAATGAAATTAGCAGTCAGGATAGATATATTTTCTTTTTTTTTTTTTTACTTTTGTGCTATTACTGTGACTTCTTTGTTTTTCAATCACCATGTTCAAAATTGTATATAGAATTTATTTTATATATTTTACTCATTATATAAAGGGAAAAAATACATTAGAAATAAGATAGACAACAAAACAGTTATATTTTGTGAGTTGGAAATGTAACCGAACTTATTTAGGGATTAATTAATACTGAATAGATTAATATCATTCCAAAAATGCATAACTATAAACAGATTAAACCATCTGATGTTGAAAGCTCTAGCTTGACTAATACGCAGTATCATTATCAAAATAACATAAAAATAACAAATCCATAAAATAATTTTAAAGTAATATTAAAACCATATCAATCAATCAAACGGGAAGGGACATTATAAATTGATATCAATGATTTTGAAACCATGAACCTTGTATTTTCACGCAAAAAATTAAAACTTATGATGGCAGACTTCACTTGTCTTCTTATTATCACGGCAAGCATCTATAATCCGACATTTGACCGATCTGTTGCCTTTAGAGCTTTATGATGGATGACTACCGATTGCTCCGCCATTTTCAACGGTGAAATAAAGGAAGACGTAAAAAAACAACAAAACAACATTAGTTATTTCTAAGTTAAGAAGAAAGCCGTTTTTCAATTCGAAGAAACGAAAAAAAAGCTTCAATGACAAAAGTATAACAAATGGTTTTCCTTCTGCAGAAAAAATAATTACAGTATTCGGAAATGTAAATCTCATTTCGAGCGTTCCATAACTTATTTTTCGAACACTAATTACGGCCATTACAATTTAATAAAGGTCTATTAGGTGTCGGCGAGGACGTGACGTGAAAAACCCTTTCTCTCTGGTCAGAGAGTGTCACTTAACCCTCGTGTCAAACCATCGAAAAGCGATTCATCACACAGCTAATGACACTCAGAAGGAACCGACGCCATTTTTTAAAAAACAAAGATCGTCTGGCGACTCGATGATGATGAATACAGCGATATTATTAATCGATTCCCGATGAAACGGGGAAATCTGCGAACGTTCGATAAGGCCTGCGTTGGTATTTGTGGGCAATTGAACAAGGCCGCAAACTCATTAATCACTGAAAGGAGGGAGGGATTTTTATCCGTTTTTTTTCTAAAAATTTTATTGATTGCTTCTTTTCGCTTTGTTTTCCCTTGCTGTCTTATCATTCTTGAGGTTTCCGTTCTCGAAGACGTTCTTCGGCGGAACGGCTGCTTCCAAAACATAACCAGTCGGTGAATGATTTAGTCGAGGATAATTAATGTGCTTCATTACGGAATTATAATGGGAATTCCGCCTTAAGTGGATGAAATGAATGTTTATTAATAAAAATAGATTAAAAAGTTATGCGACTGGAGAAGCTGATTTAGTGGCAAATGATCGTTCCGTGAAATTAATCAACGATTCGCGTCATTTCCGAGATTCTAGGAAAATTAAATGATGACTTTCGCTCGAATGATACGAAAACAATCATTTATATCAATAAATATTAGTAATGTATGAGCTGCTGGAATGACGATAGAATTCTATTTGTAAATATATATGCCTTCGAAAATTATAGCTTTTACATTACGAAATGAAATTCGAGTAACATTTTAGAATGACTATGTCGACATCCTGGCATAAGGATAGCGCGTCTTCCCCGTGATCTGGGCATCCCGGTTTCGAGTCCCGGTTCAGGAATGATTCTACTGCGAAGTATGTGAATGTGCCTCCCGGTAAAAAAGGGTTGTGCAATTGAATGCGATAAGCAAGCTAAGTCATGCTCTTGGCTCTAGTTGGCAGTACTGAAAAATAAGAGAAGCCCACTCGGCTTAAATCGCTGACAGATAACTGTGGGTTCGCGTTCGCTTGTAAAGTGCTGTAAGTCAAAGCACACAGCATGTCTATGCCACCAGTAAATTTCATATGCTACCGCTTTTATGCGCCGCTAAAATGCATAAAACTATAAGTATTTAACAAACAGTCAATAATGCCTTTACAACACTAAAGGAAAGCAGTTCATGTAAGAAGAACTGTTGAATCATTTTCATTAAAGCATCCCAGCAGATTTCATTCTGATTACAGATATAACTGTAATAAAAATATTCTAGGAGTAATCTTTTATAAGACACAAAATAACACATGATAATTTATATAATGAAATAGATTTATAAATAATTTAAGATTTAGCAATCTATTCATATCTTTGAAATGTATCAATATCTGAAAATCTTAGATTTTCTACAAAAAAAATTTGGAAAACAGAAAATTGGATCAAGCTGTGTATTTTTTTTTATTTCCAATATAGCAAGTAATTTCAAATTTATAAAGGGGAATTTCATGCTTTTTCCCCCCAATATGACTTTACATCTCAAAGAAGAGAGGGTCTCGCATTCTAACAACACGTTTCAGAAGGTATTTTAATGAAATGCTGTAAAATCGATAAATTTATTTTAATCTTAATCAATTTAAATTTATTTTTAATACATCAATATTATTCGTTGCTGTGAATACCTAGAGAAACACAAAACCTTACAAATAAATTCTTTTCTAGATCTAAAAAGATCCTAAAACACAAACCGTTTCCAATAAAAATTTTAATTAACACATTGTGCTACAATGTATCTTAATAAAATTTGAAGCTTATGAATTATTCAGTGAAAAAAAAGGATTTCGAAATACCTTAAATATAAGTGTAATTATAATGATTGAAAATGTATAAAATATTAGAGTATTTAAGGTAGCTAAATGTAATTTAGCTAACACGACTTTCAGAGTTGCACAATAATAACGAAATAGCTTGTTTAACAATTTCAAAAGAGCAACTGGAGAATAAAGTATCCACATACGCAACTTTAGTTTAAAACAACAAAATTTTCTTTCCATTAAGCAAACATAAAAGAATAGAAAACTAAATAGATATTTAAATGACTTCCAGGTCATTTGACAACTAATTTAAGTATAAATTTCCTCTCTTTTTCGCAATATGCAGAGAAAGTTTTATATTAAATCGAATATTTCGATGAATGACATATTATAGCTGATATTAACCTTGCAAATGATATGCTGTACTAAAAGTAAAAATTCATATTGCCAATTTCTTATTATTCTAACAGCATTTAACTTTCAAAACAAGTATAACCGTAAATAAAACCCATCTATCGTTTAAATGGAATTAGATTCTCTGAATACTCATTACAGAAATTAAAATTCTTTTCTCCCAAGAAAATGACCAAAACCTTCCAATGGATATTTCGCTCCTTTTGATAAGTCCGAAACTAGAAAGGAAAAATTGCAGCCAGAAGATGGTCTCTTTTAATTGCAATGGAAAAGAGGAAGATTCCAATGGAACACCAGAAGCGATAAATTGCACTTTTCCATTTAGCGTTTTGGTTTCTTTTTGCGGCTGAACTTGAATGAATTCTTTTTTTTTTCTCTCCCTTGGCGATTGATATGGCGTGATGTGCAATCAGATTCTCCGTCGCACTGCCAGTACTAACCGATTTTTTATTCACGGAATAAAAACTAGCTGAGTGAGAGTTAAAAGCGTTGGAAAGAGCAATAAAAATGCTCTTTCCAGTAAGTTGAGTAAAAAACTCAGAAGACTGTTATGTCCATTTAAATTCTTCCATTAGTGTTCGCTTATACTTTCATAAATAGGCTGCCATTTTTGAAGGTTGTTCGCGTTTGTTGGCGAAATAATTGTAATCGCTTAATCTATTGTTTGTGTTTAAAATAATGTGTAAAGGATACAGTAATAGATTTTCCAATCAGGCAGGAAAAGCTTAAAAGGACCATGAGAGGTCGGTTTAAATAATATTATTAACCTAAAATAAATACTAAATAAATTTATAAAATACGAATTCTATAAATTATGAAGTATTAAGATAATATTAGCATTTTATCATGTATTATAGACAAAATTTGTTCTTTCCTATTTCATTAATATCACGTTGATATTATAGCATTTCTAGGTAACAAACATCTGTGCCTAAATATTAAAATACAACTCCAACTAATAATAAAGATGAATGCATCTGCGTGAGAAATGGCGTTTTGCAGATTTTATCATGTATTATAGACAAAATTTGTTCTTTCCTATTTCATTAATTTCACGTTGATATTATAGCATTTCTAAGTAACAAACATCTGTGTCCAAATATTAAAATACAACCCCAACTAATAATAAAGATGAATGCATCTGCGTGAGAAATGGCGTTTTGCAGATAAAATTTTTTGAAACATGACAACCAAACTTTGTACTTATATATTCTGGAGGTTGGAAAAGTTGCTTTTTTCTTTGATTTTTAAATTAGAATTTTAATTAATCAAAAATTAAGCTAAATTTTAAATGTTTTTCTAAAATACAACAACAAAAATTAATTTTCTGTCATTTTTAAGATTCAAAAAATATTTTAATTATACTAATTTGTTAATCGTGAATTTTAATAAAATTTTGGCAGTTTTTTAAAAATATTTTTCTGCTCAATTTCCAACAATGCATTATCGTTCTAAAATTAAATGCTTTCACTGTTTCACCAAACATTGAATCGCACGATTTTCTTCCATTACTTAAGGAACAAAAGAAGCACTTCGCAAATTATCTGAGTAGGTTGCGAAGAGAATAAAAAAGCGATGTTCTAATATTAAATTAGAAAAATTAGAAGAATAAATTGAGGATTGGCTTTATGAATTTATGTTCTTAATGGAATTATGACGTCACAGGAGACTTTTCCATCAAGAAAGTTCATTTACTCAATAAGCAGAACGTCTGTTATTTAAGGAAATCAAAGAGATATGAAATATCTAATGGATTCAAATGCTGATGATGCCGTGTCTTCACGGATAGACGGGTACAGTAGCTTATGAGGGTAAAACCTCCTGAGCACCCAGAGGGTAGGTCTGACTTCCAGCTCATATGAAGATGACACACATATTCGCTTGCACAAACCCTTTTTACAGGGGAAAACATTCACACGCCTCACAGATGAGTAACAAACATGTCCGAACCGGGACTTGAACTCGGAATGCCAGATCACGGGGAAGACACACTACCCCTACTCCAGGACTCCAGCAATATAATTAAATTAAACATAACAACATGTCTAGAGAACCATATTATAGCTAAATACGAAAATTAATAAATAACGCGCATATTTTCACAAGGCTACTAAAATAAAATGTAACAAAATGTCATTAACATGCTGAATAAGTCAAAAATATAATGAAAAGTGAACCCAACAAATGAGTGAAAGAAGATCATCATAACGCGCTGTGCTTAAAAGACTAATTCTGCAAGTGCAAGCACAAAAGAATGATAAATTGCTCAATCTGTATCCATCCAATTATTCAATAATGGTGTGGACAGTGTTATTACATCAGCAGTCTTAATTATAAGTGCAACTCAAAAAATAAAATATATAGAAAATAACTAATAGCTTCATTTATCACTTTTAAACAAATATTGGAGAAATGATTAACGAAACAGATGATACAAAATATAAATGGCCACGTAAAAAATTATTCAACTTTCCGTCTAAATTATCACAATACGTTCCTGTAATAAACGTACCATTAAAGCAATAAATTTTTCTTTTTTTAATAGCAAGTAATTATGCATTTTACCAGCATAAGAGTTCGACCAATAATACAAGGAAAGGTAAAAATATAGAGAGGGGGGGATGTTATAGCACACGTCAAATGATGCTTTGAACCGTCTGCAGTTATTATCATATTTCAATATGCGGAAGTCTAAAATCTGGAGAGCAGGCCGAAAGTAAATACTAAAATATTTAAAAAATTGAATACATATTTAATAAAAAAATCAAATTTTTAACATTTAGTAACTTTTAAACAATTAGTTTTACACTAACATTAATTTATTTACACATGACTTTTTTTTTATTTGAAAGAAAAATCATTTAACTATATCCCTTTTTTAAGAATATTTTAATATATACTTAAACAGAAGATACAATATATTTCACTGTGTTAGAAAAAATATTCACCAAGTTCTATTGGAACGATATGAAATATATTTTTGTGCACGTGCATTATTTTTGCAGTACTTAACTCATCGCACTCAGTTGGTTCCTTTCTCTCACCATTCAAGGCAGTGTATCATTTTGATGTTTCATTTATTTATTTTTCAATTATGATTGTTAAAAACGCCTTAAGATGGTAAAAAAAGTAGTAGATTAATTTATCACAGAAATTCGACTTAAAAAATTATATATATTCATTTTTCGGAACAATAAATGAATGTTTGCACGAAATGAATTACACATCGAATTACTTTTCCGAGTGCAAAACGTTAATAATTTTACAACAAAAAATTAGTTTCACCGTAACATTAATTTATTTACACATCATTTTTTCTACTTGAAAAAAACATTTAAGTATATCTTCTTTTTAAGCATACTTTACAATGTACTTAATCTGTTAACCAGATAATTAACTTGCATTCAATTCGCTTTGCATTGAAATATTTCTTCATTTCCAGTAAACAGGTTAGAAAGAAAATACAATATTTTTCATTGTTTTATTAATAACGTTCACACACACCTGCACTGCAACGATATAATATACTTTGTGTCAGTGCGTTTAATTTTTGCAATTGAAAATATTTTTATAAATATATCTTATAATATTTGTATATCTTATAATATATCTTATAAATATATTTTATAAATATTTTTATAAATATATTCTTATCTTACGATGCGTCCAAATAAAGGTTCGAATCTCCTTTTTTCTTAACAGGAATTATTCTTTAAAAAATGCCCCTACTAAAAATTTAATCCAAGGGATTAAATTTTTACTAGGGACATTTTTTAATGTAAGAAAATCAATCAAAAATCAGAAGTGTATTGGTTTTTCTAAGATGTCTAGACCAATTGAATTATTGCTAATCGGACAACCTAAGCATTTTCCTTTTGTGGAATCTTGAACGAAGACTAATATGTCCTGTTGCTGATTTTTCATGTTGCGCTTTTGATATCCCACCGCATTTTGTGGTCCACCCCTTTATCGTATCGCGCAGGAACATTTTGCCGTCGCTAAGCACGCCATCCATATGTATAAACTCTCCCAGGCCATATTTACGACGTGCCGCAGATCCCAGACACTTCATATACATTAGAGACACCCGAAAAAGATTTTTTCTCGCTACCTCCGCATCGGAAAAAAGTTCTTTTAACTAGCGTATTACAAATGTTCCCATTACATTTTTTATGGCCCTCACCCGTAAAAAGACACAGAGTTAAAACTAGTGCGTAGGAACACCCGTAAAGGGAGATAAAAAGCAAAAGACGAAGAAAAAAAATACGTCGACGCTTGTTTATAGGCGAAGGCTTTTCGAATTCATTTATCGGCTGTCTCTTATTGGCGCGTTTTAAATAGTTGACCTTCCGTTTAACGAATCGCGTTCAGAGATATAAATTCGGATGAAAGTGAAACTAAACAATTTTTCCTCAACTTTATTGCCATTCCTTTGCTAGAAATGATGTGGAGGAATTTTAGTGGCGCTGATTTTGGATGAATAATATTTTTGAGAAAGTAGTATAAATAATCCGGCGGGAAATAGAGCTTGATTATTTTCCGTGTCTCCAGGCTATTTTGTGGTACCAGCATTTAATAAAGGGTAAAAGCTAAATGTCGCAATGACTCTCCAATTTTATAAAGGAAGTGATTATCCAATTACTGACCAGTAGCTGAAAAACAATAATCGCTGTCGCATAAGATCAACGAACCCTTAAATAAATTATATTAATTATTTAAAAATAAATCATTAAGAGACTAAAAATTGTTCGTTCAAGTCAATAACAATTTCAAGTGAAAACTTCTTACTCTTCGAAACAGAAATAAAAAAGAGTTCTAAGAGATATTTCAGACATTGACTGGCACACTGTATTTCTGGCAAAGTAATTTATATGAACCCACCGGTAAATTGTGACCCCCATAGCGGTAAAGGTGTTAAAGAAATTTAAATTCCGATGTTCTTGCATACTAGACAAATTTTTTTTAATCCTAAGTTTCTCTACTCATTAAATCATCAGCCTAAACTAACAAAATTACACAACAAACAAAATAAATATTTATTCAAAAATTTTTATGATATTAAAACTTTTGTTATGTATTAACATATCGTGATCATTTTGTACTAAAAATACAATTCGAGAAATAATACGTTTAATAAATGAACAAATTTTAGATAATCACCCTTAATTTTCTTAAATACAGACTGTACCTATTAGTATGAATCGGGTAATCTATGGATATTTTAATAAAATACATAACAAATTCGGGGCATTACTTCAAATTGGATAAAAAATTTAAAATGCTATATTCTCTGTTAATCCAGAACATCTGCTTCAGGTAATATGCTTTAAGATATTGTACAATATTATTCGAAAGTAATCGAGATTCTCCAATAGTTTACGACATTATATAGAGCTTTTCAGTATTAGTTGCATTGTACAATATTTCGCGACATTATATAGTGCTATTTAATATTAGTCGTACTGTATAATATTATCCGGCATTATATAGTGCTGTTCAATATTAGCCGTATTGTACAATATTTCCCGGTATTATATAGTGCTCTTCAATATTAGTCGTATTGTACAATATTTCCCGACATTAAATTGTACTGTTCAATATTAGTCGAATTGTACAATATTTCACGGCACCATATATTGCTATTCAATATTAATAGGGTATTCCGACTTTTGTAGACTGCATTGCACAATATCTATGAGCGACTGGGACATTAATTTTACTGGACAGAGTTTACGGAACTAAGAAACTTCAATTTCAAGCACTGAGTTTAATTACATCTATATCAACAAATGTTAACACATGAAAAATATAATCATAAATATTTCAATACAATTACAATAATTCATCCCGTATACAGGAACCATCAAGAAAAATGGGAACCAGAACGATAATTTCAAAATTCCTATGTCCGGGATAGGCAAATCGAAGAAGATATTGGTAAGGAATTGGGTAGTAAGGACAACATGACAATATTCAGTTTTAGGGTCTGGACTGGTTCATTATGTATTCGGGACTGGTTCATTATCTACTAGTGTATTTGTCAATACGATCAATCTACGTTAATTACATCAGATATATAAATCGTTTTTTCTTAACAATTTTTCTTAGCGATTGCCTTTATAACATCGAGAAAAATATATAATCAAGAAAAAAAACTTAGATGTACATTCAAAGCATTCGGCAAAAGTGGATTCAGAAAACGAAGTTACATTTTTAAATATTGCACATGCCAAGCAAGTAAAAAATAATGATGTCCAAGAAACGAACCCACATGAAAGGAACCGTTTGCACTTAGTCCGTTTAGTTGATTTCACAGGACAGACATGTGAAACCACACGTGAATGACTTAATTTATCCAATTGTGGTCGGAAGCCGACAAAGAAAACCGCAAATACCAAAAGAAATCCGATCTAGTTCGGAAATACAAAAATTCATTGCTGCCAGATAAATAAAGATGTACTTAGGGGAAAAATATACATGGAAGAAAATGATTGTAATTTTAACTTGTTAGTTTAACCACATAATACGCTTTTAAAATTATTCTTAAGAATTAAAATAAAGTTGAATATATGTGTGTTTATCTATGTTGGTATTTCACATTTAGGTATTTTCATATGAAGAAGTAAAATTTGGTGCTTTGGAAAGGGGGAATGTGCCCTTCGGGGTGATATTTTAGAATTATAAATAAAAATAAAAATTAAACAAAATTTTGGTGATGACTTCCGAAAATATTATTTAAACGTTATCTTTTACAATATTTAAAAATATATTCATATGAAAATAGTTTATGTTTCGTACAATTTTTTTCTGACTCTTGACAGCTAGTTAAAAAAATTTTTTCACATAATTTTCAAAAATAATTTTACTGGTGTAATGAAATTCAAATTGTTTTCATTATTTAATTAGATGATTAATACTCAGTAAAAAAATTATGAATTTATAATTGCAATAACTAAAAAATTCTATCAAAAATAATCCTCATGAAATATAAAATGTAATAATACATAATGAACAAACAATAATGCTATGGAACAAGAAATAGAAAAAATTAACTGCCTCAAAAAAGTATAAAATGAGCAGTAGGATTTAGATAAGAATGCAGTATGAAATAAAATAATTCAATTATCGTCATAGAATCATTAATTTATAATCATGATGAAATATTGATTAGGAATTATAAAATGTAAACTAATAGAAATAGATAACTGTAATTGCTATAAAACAAATAGCATTTTAATCATGTTTCTATAGAAAACGATTCCAAGATTTTTTTTAAAAGTAATTTTCATTTTCATTTTTTTTTTCGCTACCATTTCCTCATATTTTTGAGTCGATTACTACCTATATTTTCATACTCTCGGTATCACAATATTTTTTTTCTGCAGAGTTCTGAATAAGCATATTTTATTATAATAATCCATTAACTCATGTAATGTAATAATTAACTCATGTAATTTTCAGAAAATTGTGAAGATTTTTCAAGCAAGAAGATTTCTTTAAAATTATTCTTCTATTATCCTTATATAAAGAATGTACAGAATGTCTTTACAAGGCCATATATCATTGAATTCTTAACCAAATGACACCAATTTCAATATTACTTAATACAATGGGCAAAAAAAATTAAATATTTCATTATAAAAAAGGAATGAAAACTTTAAGAATAAAAAAAATTACAGATTACTCTTAGAGAGATACAGACTAAGCAATATTAATAACATTGGAATTTACTGGTATCGCAGAGATGTACAAACTAACCAATTCAATAACCAATTATAATAATTTATTAAATTATAACATTATGTATTAAAAGCTAGACCTAGTTTCATACCTTTTGATTAACCGTAACCTTTTGATTAATCACTAATTAATATGGGGGAATTGGTCTGGCAGGCATTTAATCAGGGAGTCTGATAGACGATCTACAGTGTATATAGCTTTTACCAACTCAATCAGGACGAGGTAATGAAATATGTGACCATGGGGTACAAGGCTGTCATGGAAAGTGTACCAGTCAAACGCGCTGTCTTCATTTAATCACTTTTCAAAATTATGAGAACAATTGCCACAAAGCATTGCGTATTCCATAAGGAGAATTTGATTGGACAAATCAAAGGTATGACATTTAACAAGGTAAGAAATTTAGGATCACATGATCCATATCAAATCTAATTTAAAAATCAATTAAATATTTTATATGATGAAAAATAAGTGGAGTCATTTAACTGTATGAAACATGTCGATAGCGCACAACACAATATTGTTGAGTTTGCCATTCGACCTTAAAGTCCAATGAATATAATCTATTACTAATAAATATTTCAGTTTGAGACATGTTCACCAGGCACCCGTGGCGCATTTTGCATCTTCCAACATTGTACTTTATGAAATCTATTTTGTAAATTAGTCATTTTGGTGTGATGTAACGTTTCAACACATTTTTAACAATAAAACTTATTAATTATTTAAGGTTTTTTTTTTTTTTTCATTTTAATAACTGTATAAGGATAAATATATCTTTATTTATGGTGACATATAACAACACAATATCCGCATTTCTACACAATATAATGTAAGAAGATGATCATTGTTTACAAATAATGCAGTAACTAAGTTAACAATAATAATAAAAGTAAGGATCTGGATATTTATACTCGATAAAAAGGTTATTAATATATTTTTAATGCTTAGAATTTGATTGTTCACAAATTTATCTATTCGGCAAATAATAAAATTATTGAATAGACCTGCATGTGGTCCCTTACTCAGTCCAAGAGCCTCAAACCTTGTTTCGACGACCTGTTGCCTTTACGTATATGGTTCTAAACCAGCCATCTGACCCATTATCAAATCACCCCCGCGTGTGGACTTCGATCGGAGGTTTCCCACTAATTGTTGGTAAAATGAACATACATCAAAACAGCTCAGAAAAAACATAAGAGAAGAGAAGGAAAGGGTGGGGATATGCATGTCCTAAGACGCGCACGAGCTGTAGGAAAGGTGATTTAAGCCCTATTCCGATGACTTGTGCCCGCCTTGAGTCAGTACTCATCGCCCACAAGCGGGGGCGGTCCAAAAACAGCTTAACTGACAGATTTGTGACTAAATCCATAAAGCTGTCGGAAGGAGACTTTAGGCAGATGCCTATTTTACCAAGTTGAAATTTCAGTCATGGCACAAAAAATAATGTATCAACATAAATTTGGACGACTCTTCAATTTTTAATAAGAAATATCATCACCTGTAACATAATCTAAGAAAAAGCAGCGATCATAGAGCCTATGACCCAGAATAAAAACCTTTCACACATATTCTTAATTCCTAACAGGAATGATTAATTTTTTTTCTTAACTCCAGATTATTTTTCGCTTCTTCCTTAATAGAGCTCTTTCCAGAAAAATAGGAGGAAAAAATTCCAAACCCACATCCGTTTTATTTGCTGTAACAGATTCAGCAAATATACATAAATAAATTGAAGCAAATAAAACGCAAAAGCAAAGAAAAAACTTCTAAAGATGGACGATCTCGCCACTCAAAGCCATTTCTTGAACCGAAAAACAAACAGATAAAGAAAAAAGAAAAAGAAAGAAGTTGAAGGAAGAAGTGATAATTAAAATAAATTTGGTAAAAAGAAAAACAAATAAAGAAGGGGGATCGGAACGTTTTGGTTGAGGAAAATAATTTCTGCCAAGCGTCTGGCACACCGCCAGGCAATCATCGAAATCCCCAGTTATGTTCTGCAAATCCGAAATAAATGTCAAAATCCGAGAATTTCTACGTTCATATGCATTGCCTCGCATAAAAATGAAAACACGGGGCCACTCTGGGAGATTGGATTCGAGAAGACATTAAGTATGCGAAAAATTTTCTGACAAATCAAGAAAGAAAAGACCGGAAAGAAATAAAGTGGCACATATTTTTAATGAGTCCTGTGGATGGCTGTCTTCCACTACTGAGCACACAGCTTGAGTCAGAAGACTTCAATGAGAAGCTTTCAGGTTTCTGTTAATTAAATCAACTGAAAGGATGACGTCGACTCTTCATTTCGTGTGACAGACAGACAGAAAGAAGTTTCGATTTGAGATAAGAAGTTTGTTTATATACAACAGTTGAGGATGAGTTAATGGACTAATTATGAATAATTTTATCGATCATGGATTAAATGAGTACATTTTTTTTCCAAAGATGAAAACTTTTGAAAGGTTCGACTTGATGCAAGTTACAAAATTCTGACTCTACTCAAAAGATTCTACAATTAGAGGAAAGCATTTGACAAACATTGCGTCCGGCAAAGAATCTCGTTATTGAATCCTTTATTTACCGACGGTACTTAAAGTAACTTTCAAATCTGGCTGATAGCATAATTTTACAGTACGGCTATTTTTGCTATCAAAATTTGAAAGAACACGAAGAAGAAATTTCCAACAGAAATCAGAAGATATCAGTAAAAATAATATTTTAAAATATTTTGTTACTAATGAATTAAATTTTTTAAATTAATTGCCAGCATCTTGACCTTGGGGTAGCACGTTTCCCCCATAATCTGGGCGATCCGGGTTCTAGTCCTGGTTCAGGCACGGTTATTCTTTACTCTGTGTTCCATCAGTGAGGTGAGTGAAAGAGACCCGCCTCCCTACTGTAAAAAAAGAGTTGTGCAAGCGAGAGTGTGAGTGATATCTTCTTGAGCTAGAAGTCAGGCTTCTGCCCTCGGGTGCTCAGAGGTCATTATCTTCAGAAGCTCCTGGCAGCCCTCTCTCCGTGGTAACACGAACACATCATTATCATCATTTTAATTAATAAAAAGGTTTCTTTTCTTTCTGGGTTTATTCTGTACCCAAACTTAAGTAATAGCTCAAAAATAAATTTGAAAAATTGATGGTAAAAACATTCGATAAATAAAGAATTAAATCATTTGACTCATGGTTGACTAACACCAGCTGAGCTACAGAATAAACCGAATCAATTGTTTCAAGAATATTTTAAAAATACATACAATATTTGCTCTCAAAAACTAAATCCGAAAGGGGGAAAAAATACAATAACATGTAATATTCCGTGGACGATTATATACACTACTAAGTAACCAGAATATCCAGATATTTTGCTTCAATATATACAGTGAGCTAATATCGGACACTAAGAATAGTTTCCTAGAAAACTATAGAAGTCAAATTAAAGTAATAAAAAGAATTAAGAACTATGAGATAAATAAAATAATTAAACAAAAATACCGTGGATTTGGTTAATTCGAATTTTTATGATCTGAATTTTCTTATTTTTGAATTATTGTTTCTTAAGCGAATTTATTCTATTCAGAGTCAAAAAGGATAAAAGAAGTATTTATATTTTTAATTTGTTTCGCTTTTCAGTGCATTTGATTGATAACTCAATACAGTAACTACATGAAGCAAGTTTTCAAAATTCTGAATCTACTCTAAAGATTCATACAATTAGAGAAAATGTTTCACAAAACTCCCAGACAAATGCTGACTTTGTTTAAATCTTATGACTCATGTTTCGACACTTGTTGAAATGCCGAATAAATCGAATTAATTTTTTCTTGAACATTTTAACTATATATGCGAATGCAGTGCTGAAAGATTGGATAGGAGCAGGAAAAACTAAAATGGCACACACTGTTGAGATATATTAAGTAAGAAAATATAACTTTTAATATGTTTTTTTTTTTCGATTAATTAAGTGGGCTAATATCGACATTATTAAAGTTTCCTGTAAATTTATAGGAAGCGATATAAAAGGAAGAAGAAATAAGGACAATAATATAAATATAATTAATGAAAATAGCATAGCGGAATTTGGCTGATTTGAATGTTTAGAATGGGAATTTTCCCTTCTTCCAATGCATATCAATTCGAAAGTTTATAATTTGAATTTCCGCCCGTTCAATAAACATTCTCTATTAAAATATTTTAGAATTATCGTCTGCTATGCAAAATTAAAAGAATAAAATTATTTCGATTTTTAAATTTTTTTCGCTGGTTCAATACATTTTCGATTTGTGTTCTCAGTAATTAAAAATAAATTTTTAAAATACTTAATACAGTCAGGTATTTTTTAAGTACAATCTAACGTATTTTATCAAAATTTTATGCATCTAAAGGCTTTATCTTAACATGAATTTTTGGTAAATCGAATATTTACTGCGGCGTTGTCAGCAAAAAATCAATGAAATCCCATTATATATAATTTAAATATTTGTTTTTAGGCTACATAGTACGGATTTTTCCTATTACAAAAATAATTTACAGAAAATAGTGGTCATTTGTTGTACAATGTTTTACAGCAGACTTTTCATATTTTCAATCATTTGTAAAAAAATACTGAAAAGTTTCAAAACAAGAAAATTGAAATAATTAAAAATGTTTACGTTATTTTTCCTCCCCAAAAGAATAAAATACAGTAAATATTTCAAGCTGAATAAATAAATAAAAAACTAAGTTACACAGCAAATTTTCATAACAAGATGGTAAAAAAATTGGCTCACTTTTAAAAAAAATGATTATCCCCTATAAAAGTATGAATTTATTTAAAAGATATCACTTCAGTTAATAATAACCTAACAGAAAATCTTAAAAAAGGAATTAAAAACTAGCAACTAAGGTTTTTTTTTTCATTTTCAAGCATTCTTCTAAAAAAATTCCCACGAAAAAAACAGATATCAGAAATTTCTCACTGAATTAAAAGAAGGTTGATACGAAAAGCTCCTTAAAAAAAGAATTCTGTAAAACTGTAATTATTTCCACCAAGTACAGTAACGATATAAATACTTACAATGAAAAATTTATTGTTTTTCAGAACGTTTTTGTGTGTGTGTGTGTGTGTGTGTGTGTGTGTTCTTTCTTCCACAAAATCGAATAATGCTAAGTAGAGAGCATTCTTTTAATACATTTTTCGTTTAGAAACTAAGAAAAAATATTCGCGGTTTTTAGCACTTTTTTTTTCTATTTAGAAAGTGATTTATAGAAGATTAAAACAATTTATTTTAAATAATTCCTATTTCAGAGTAAATCTACGAGAAAAACTTTTCATGCAAGAAATCATCATTTTTCTAAAATGTGGGAGTTAAAAAAATATTGATAATAATCACTCTTGGAGTAAAACAAAAAAGCAGAATCAAATCAAGACTTCATTTTTTAAACAATAATGTTAAAATAAAAGAAGATGCTTTCCAAAAACAGCAAGCCTTTTTCTCGTAAACACTGATAAAAAAAGATTTTTACCTATTCGTGTGCAAAAGAATGTTTAATGCATGACATAATAATTAATTTATTAATATTTTAGCCTTTGATTTATAAGTTATTCGAAAGGCTCGATTTTTATTGATTATGTTAAATAAAAATCAAATGACCTTTACATATAACACTTGAATTATACGATATTCGAAATGAAAAATTTCGATTTAATATGCTAAATAAGAATCAAACGATTTCCATATACAACATTTGAATTCAATTTTCAGTCACGTTGTAGTTTAAGATAATCTAAATATTAAAATGAACTTCAGTCGAAACTCGCAGAATAAATATGGGCTATGTGATGAGGAACCAGACACTGAATAAAATCCGAAAAATATATGAATAATTCTTTTTTAAAAAATCACAGAGCAATCAATTATGCATATATGAAAAAAAAATGTTTAAAAAGGAATAACCGAGACTAACTTTTAAGGAAATTATATCTAGTTTATATTATGTATAAACACTTTTGTAAGGTAGCCGTAACGCGCTTCAAGCGTTCTTCGGCATTTAAAAAATTCTATATGTTTAAAACGTTTTGTAAATGTTTACTAGTTTGAATTTTTATTTTTGCTTGATCTAATACGGTGAAAAACGAATTTTCGCTGACAGAAGAGGACGGCGAAAGGGTTAATAAAAATTGAAGAGTTTGCTGCAAAAAGGAGGTAGCTCCAATAATTCAAACTTGCAGGAAACTGGCGGTAACACCAGGAGCTACCACTATATTGCTACAAACTAATGAGACAAACTATCGCTTGAGTTAAGGTGAGAACTAAAGATTGAAGCTCCTTCAATTTCAAAAAATCAAAATTGCAATATGGGGACAAATGAAAAATTTTGGAAGTTCTTGTCACAAATTCAACTTACCAAATTTTAAAAAAATGATCTGATCAGTTTAAAATTGAATAAATCGAATAACTTTTTAATTTTATTTTAATAAGACAGTAGAATTTGAATAAAATGTTGCGTTACTTTTTGCCAAAATACATTTGCAAGTGATAAAATAAAGAAAACGGTATTAAATTAAGGTGTATACACATTATGTCAATGTAGTTAATCTGATATTATCGCTTAAAAACATGTCTAGTAGTATAATAACGATTTTCATTATTATTATTATTCAACGCGACCGGGAACTATTATTAATAGGTACGGTAATTATTAATAACAGCTTATTAATACAATATGATTAATCGCATAAAATTGCTTGACATCAAAAAGGAGTAAATAGGGTTTATACTTTATAATTTAATGGTGTTGATATGTATTATCGTCTAAGTTTGAAATCTGCATTCTATAAAATGTCAAGCATTAAAAACTATTCGAGTGTAACACATTTGCTAAGCATTCTATATATAACATTCAACGTGAAGTAATGGACAAATTTCCCACAAGCTATTTTGAACAAAATATTTTCAATGATACAATTTTTTATATTTTTATTACGTGAAATTTGCTTTTCTGTAGAGTGCACGTCTTTTAAATAAAAATCTTATGACTTTTTTTCATGCTTTGTTTAAATAGTATTTTTTATTTCATAGAATGTCTAGATATTATATGTAAAAGCTATCGAAATTACACAGCATATTCAAATTATTCTATTATTTCATAGCCTAAAAAATTCTAAGGCATTCTATAGCAGGCCAGCAAGATATGAATGTGATATGATATGTATGATACAAAAATATACATATTTATACATTATAATTATGTCGTTCACACATCATTGACCAGCTTCAATTTTATGGATTAAGATGACAGAATGCTTCGTTTATAAGATTCTAAGGACGCAAAATGTCAGTTATACATCATTATCTTCATTGGATTCGAAATCACTTTCAGTGAATCTATAAATTGAATTGTCGATATCAAGACATAGTATTTGATTAATTAATAAGTAATAAACTACCTGGTACTAATTTAAGCTACTGATTTCCACCTTCTTACAGATGCAATGTACTTGACTATAAAAATTTGCATTTATTTTCATTAGCGAAACATATAGCATAACCATGTTAAAATAAATAAATATTATTCCAATGCAAATAATTTTAAGCTCTTTGTCGTCCTTAATGCGTCTAGTAAATTTAAACGAAACTTCGGCTGAGCAGCTGTAAAGCGCTTCAAACGTTCTTCTAAATTTTTAACATTTAAAAAACGTTTTACCCATTCGAAATGTTTTGTAAATGTTTACTTGTTTGAATTTTTTACATTAAATTTTATTTGTTCTAACGTAGCGAAAAACAGACATTTCCGCGCATAGGACACTACGGCGAAAGAGTTAAATATTTTTTTTTCATTTCTTTAGTATTTAATAAAATAATTATAAAATAAAATCTCCAGTTTATTTAATAATTAAATTTTAAAACACACTGAAATAGTAATAATTCATAAAATTTTATTTTATAGAAGCTTATTCATTTGGCAACAAATAATATGCTGCTTTATCAACCCATTCGCAGTCGCCTTTTGGCTAGCAATCCTAGACAGTTGCCTAATCTAAATTTTATCACTGACTTTTTAAAAACTTTAAATTATTAATTTAAATAAGTGTGTAACAACAGCAGTATACTTAACAATAATCAAAGTGGTTTATCGAAATTACAATCGTACATTTTCCACTTATGGGCCTTTTTTCTTCAATCTTTTGAAACACGATGATTTGTTGTGCTTGTACAGAAAATTTGAAACAATTAAACGGACATTTAAATTTCTTTTTATGTATTTCAAAAATAAAATTACGATTCCAATGTTCAGATTTCAATTTTACTCTTAATTTCGTTTAACCAACCTGTCATGTAAATCGAGAAATAAAATTCTTACGAATTGAACCAAATTATGCAAGTCTTCAATTTTACAAAATACAAGAGAGACGCGTACTGCTGAAACTAAATGTTTATTTTTTTAAATAAAATCGCTACGCATGTAAAAGCAACAAAACGTAGAGTAATTGATTTCTAAATAAACAAATTCGAACGTCAGCGATTTTCGCCTCATTGTGTCTTGTTGGAAAACGATTGCTCGGCAGTCTAAAGAATAAACCTTTTTTACAGACAGCGAAAGCACCTTACTTAGCATTTCATCCCGATTCTCTTGTTTAACAAATGTTTCGCTTTAATAAAACTCTCAGACGCAGCAGTTATTAATCTGTCGGCTTGCTTTTGGAATTAAAGAAAATTGAGACGATATATTGATAGGGATGGTCATAATCTAATATATATAAAAAAAGGTACTTTTTTTTGTCCGTATTTTATGCACTGCCGTACCGTTCCTCCGATTACGGTTAAACATGGCCAACTTATTACTTGCATTTGAGCGAAAATTAGGCATGGTACACATATTATATCTAATATGAAAAAGGGAATTTTTGTTTGTTCGTATTTTATGCACTGGAGCAGCATTCATTCGATTGCGATAAAACCTTGCAAACATTGTTAGCACTTAAGCGAATGTTATATGCAAAGTACAATTATTATATTTGATATATAGAAATGAATGTTTGTATTTTATGCATTGCCGTACCGTTCATCCTATTGTTGTCAAACTTAGCCAATTTATTGCTTGCACTTAAATGAAGGTTATAGGCATAGTACAACTATTATATTATCCCTAATATATAAAGATGCATTTTTGTTTGTTCGCATTTTATGCGCTTCTGAACTGTTCAACCGATTGCGATGAAACTTTGTCAGCTTAATTGTTAGTTCTAACATAAAGATTAGATTTAGTAAAATTATGTCTAAAGTAAAACAAATATTATATGTACTTGTCCTTTATATATCAGTCGATTTCAATGAATATATTCATTGTCAAAAATAAAATAAATATAATTCCTGTTAAAGCAAAATAGCTATTTCAAACGATATTCAAAAAATTATTTCTTCTGCGGTAGCAATGCGCTGGGGTACAAGCTAGTTTTATAATAAAATATATATTTTTGGAATGAATCATACATTAAAATATCTTTAACGTATTTAAAGTAGTCAGAAGGTAAGAGAAAAACGCGCAACTTTCAAAACAATTCAACGATTTTTTAATGGGAAAAAGGAGTAAAAGCGAATCAACAAGTTGTTTCAACAGAAATTCAGTTCTTGTGGCGGTGGGGACAAATTGCAGCCTTCCTTTAAGTCTAAATTACTATCTGGTAACATAAATTTTGATGTTAAAAACAATCAAAATTAGAGCTTGAATTGGTGGGCATTTTAGCCTCTAATTTCTTAAACATTACCTTTATAGAAAATCCTTAAAAGTAAAATCTTTTCGTCTTACTGAGGCGCTAATTTGTTAGTTTGATTTATTTTTCTATCTTCAATATTAAGAAAGTTATAGCGAAATGAACATCAGAATATTATTCTACGGCGTTTCAGTGTAGAGGTTCAAATTTCCTTTAAACTCATCGATCAATTTTTAGAATTGACACAAACTACGCAACTGAAACGGATATTTTCATTCTTCGGTTATTGGCAAAAAGATTAATTGAACTACTCGATTTTTTGCAGCTGATTGGTACGATTAAAATCCTGTTCTGAAATTTCTTCTCGACTAGATTTGGGCGACCCTCATAATTTTACATGGCTTTTAGATACATAACGGGGAATGCATATAAGCTAGTTCTTACACTTTTAAACTACTACATGATACTCGCGACATCATATTAATCCTACAAAAGATATAAAGTACAGTCGACGCATTTAAATAATAAACATACATAATTTACCAATTTATTTCCATCCTACGAGAGAGAGAAATAACCTTCATGTAAATAGATTTCGTTCACAAATGAAAATTTTACGTAAAGAAACAAACCGAATGTCATTCATCAAACATTTTTAAATTATCGTTTTCACAAATAAAAAATGCGTTTTTCTAACTCAAACAAGTCTCACGAGCGGATAATCGTCAAAATCTCGAATTCGAATTTTTCGACGTTTACAATACTTTAACTTAGTATAATATCTTGCGTATAATAAAGTGGAAAGCGAAACAATTTAGGGGTATGCTATATTTATCAGCGGTATTAGGAAGAACCTTTTAAATCCGGCTGTTGCCTTCACAATATGACTATTTTTTTAAACAGTGTTTAAAAGAACATGGATAACGTATTTCCAATGGAGATATCAACAAAAGATAACATTAAAAATCTTATTAACTTAATTATTTTAATAATTAAAGTGTTTTTCTTCTTCATGGATGTATTCTATACCAAAACTTAACTAATGGTTAAAAAATAAATATGAAAAATTGATAATATAATAATACGTGTATAAAAGGGTTAAACAATTAATTTAGTAGCACAAGTCTACTACCACATAATAAAATATTCAACATGTACCGGAAAAGCGATACCTAAATATTTATTTCTAACACACAATTTTTTTATGCACATTTATCTTAACTATTCTAAAATAACGGTCAAGATTCAAAAGAAAAGGTACGGACACTTTTTATTAGATTTTCTCTTTGATGGTTTCAATAAAAACAGTGACAAGTTTCATGTTTTATTCATTCGTAGGCAGTTATATTTAAGAATATTAATATTAGATGCTTCCGCTTTGGTAAATACAGTCTTTTGAATAATACATTATTTCAATGATAAACATGTCATTCAAAAATATTTACTGTAGCAACATAAATCGGGATCATTATTTTAAACTAATTTTTTTTTCTTCTAATAGAATAGAAATTTATCTTTAAACGGAATAAATAGTTTATAAAACGTGTAATTTGACAAGAATGATGCGATTATGTAAATCCATTTGCGCAAGAATGATGAAAAGAAAGATTCATGTAAACGTACTGATACAGAACTAGATACTACAAGAATTAATATTATGAGCGAAATTTTGCATCAATTCAAATATAAAAAAATTTTAAATATGAAAAAATTAAATCGGTAAAAGTGATTTTACTTTACATTAACCTAAGCTTGCCTCCACATAAAATTATGAGCATAAGCATCGGCATGACCGTGAGCGCTACAAGTGAACATTATTTTTAGATTCTGGTAGATGAGAGTTATGCGTTTCGTAAATATTGATATATATGATGTATTTTGAACATTCTTTTTCAATAGGTTAAAATCGAAATTTGACACTGAAACTGCAATTATAATTACAAGATCATATTTCGAATTTCAGTACGAAATAAATGTATTTTGAACATTGAGTATGAAATATATTCAAATGAATGTATTTTGAATTTTTTTTCGATCGATTAAAATCAAAATTTAACACTGAACTACAATTGTACAATTACAAGAAGACTTATTAAATTTCAGTTAAATTATTGCATCTTTAAGTTATCGCTTTTACTCGCTCGAGCAAGTGTAGACCAATAGATGATCAACTCTTCAGGTGATTCAATCCAAAATTTGATAGTCATTTGGGATTTTAAAAACAGTACCGAGTTTTATCTATCTAGTTCTTTAAGTTTTGCTTTAATACTTTCAAACAGCCTACCAGATAGATAATTTCGGTAAATCAATTTCGTTGAAATTTTGATAGAAAATTAAAATTAAGTAGAAAAGACCACATACAAAATTTTTAATGTCTAGATCTAAGCCTTTTTGAGCTATGGAGTAACAGTTATCGGTTATGATTTACAGTTATCATTCCAAAAATGCGTTTTACAAAATCAGAGAAAAATCGTTAAAAAGTCCGGAGCTCTTAATGCCTCGACAAGTTAAATATTTTCTATATGGCATAGTAAAATAAAGAAAACACGTTTTGATAGAAAATTACAATGTAGTAGAAAAGACCACATACAAAATCTTTAATGTCTAGATCTAAGCCTTTTTGAGCTATGAAGTAACAGATATCGGGTATGATTTACAGATATCATTCCAAAAATGAGTTTTGCAAACTCAGAGAAAAATCGTTAAAAATCTGGAGTTCTTAATGTCTTGACAGCTAAAATATTTTCTATATGGCATAGTAAAAAAAAGAAAACATGTTCAATATTCAATAATTTGCAAAGTATTTGAAACAATTAAAAAAATTATTTTAAATGTACCCAGTTTTTGTAATAATTGTACTAAAACAAATCAAATATTTATCGAAATTCTTATGACGAATAGTAGGAAAGTCATAGAAAACGCTCCGTAATTTGCTTTTTCATATACACGATCCTATGTTAATTCAATCTATAAGCACACATCTCTTACGAAATGGTTACAATGTGCAGTTATAAAATGTTACAACAAACCCATTAAATAAAAAATAAAGTGTCCCAAAGAGAAAATAGAAATCCGAAAGAAATACTTTTTAAAACTATTCGCTTCCGCACAGAAAAGACCAGTCGGATACGATGTATTGGAAATGGACTTTTATTTCAACTTTTAAACAGACAGTACATTTTGTGAGAAAATGTTTAAATCCCGCAAGGTATTTTTTGACTGTTATTTGCACTTTCTTATTCTGTTTTCAGTGTACTGGCTCTTGTATTGCAAGATTTTTTTAAAACTGCAATGTTTCGCGAATTAGCACGAGTTCAGAATATTTTGTTTTTAAATGAATGCATCATTTTGGGAAGGATAAAATATTGTTATAAACAGATGAAATCCTAAAGTACGCTTTAAAAACAGAATTTCGGGAAATGATGGAAGGAAGTATTTATCTTATGGTTTAAGACAATAGAAAATAAGATAAATGATTTAACTCGAGCATCTGTGGGACTATCAGTTCTTGCTTTCATTTTACAAATACAACAGTTATTTTACAAAATGTGATAAAACAAGACAAAAGTATTATTATTATATTATATTATTAAGTATTATATTATTAGATGATTAGGGGACCACAGATTAATTTTTTCAAATGAATGAAGTTTTATTGTTACAATGGCACAGTACCAGTGAAAGTCGGTGTATAGAAGAAAAATTATTAATGGTTATAACTATTCGAACCACGAATATTTAAGAATTAAAAGACTTCGTGTTACTAATTAAATGTATATGATACTAAAATAATATTATTAGCTTGTATGGTTATTAGTGAAATGAAGGGGAAAACTATTAAATGAGGCATTATGTCATTCAATAATGAATTATTTAGCACAATCTATTAAATGTTATAAGAAGAGAAAGTAAGCATTTTGAGTCATAAGAAGGAAAAATTAAACATTCTGAGTTATATCAAAGAAAATTAAACATTCTAAATCATAAGGAAAATAAAGCATTCCGATTTATATATAAAAGATCAAATATTCTGAATCATACGAAGAAAAATCAAGAATTCAGAATTATACAAAGAAAATCAAACATCCTGAATTAATCGTAAAAAGGAAAATCAAGCATTCTGAGTTAAGCGTAGGTAAATAAATTTTTAGTTATAAGAAAAAAAAAAGGAATTATAGTCATAAAAACCAAAATCAAGCATTTTAAGTTACAAAAAGTAAATTCAAAAATTCTGAACCAGAAGAAAGAAAATCATATTTGGAGTGATATGAAAGAAAACTAAACAAAAGAATAGAACAGTAATTACAATATAGCCACCAGCAGGAGGAATCTTAGCAATTCGTGAACATAGAAAATAAGTTCGATATATCTTTAGTTAATATTCAGGAAACATAATCGTTCTAAAAAGGAATTAAATTTTATTTTTTCATTTTAAATATTATCGTTTGAATTCCGTTTATCGAAATTTCAGTTTCTTCTTATTGTAATGCATTCAATTCTGGCAGAAAAATTAAGAATTTCAAGTAATAGTATAAAACCATGCTATTGTGAAAAAATTGATAGTTTATAATATTCAGAATTTATTGAAATAAATCAAACAGATTGTTCGCAGTTTTGTACTTCCATCTTTACAATATTCTTAAAAATATTACATAAAATAAATTGATAAAAAATAAAAATGGCAGAGATACAGTTTTTATAAAACTATTACTAAATACTTTAAATAAATAAACGTGTCTTTAAATAAATTGCTATTTACTGCCCCCAAAAAACCACTAACCCTTTATTTATTGTATTATTTTAACATCATTTTTAAATTTAATTTTGAACCATTTTTGAAGTTTTGAGGCAGAAAAGACTCAAGAAGAAGGAAAAACTTTAATTAAAATAATTTAATTAATATTAAAAGATTTTTAAAGTTATTTTTAGTTGATAACTACTTTCTATTGGAAATGCATTCTTCGTATTCTTTAAAATACTGTTAAAAATAGTCTTATTGTAATAATACCAACCGGATTTAAATGTTATCTTAAAATATCGTCGGTAATTAAAGGGTTTATAAAATTTCTCAAACGGAAAAATCTAACGTATCAAATTTCAAAAAGTTTCTGCTTGGTTAAAATAGTTTTACCAAAATGGTAAAAATAGTAATTGTTATTGAAATTACCAGAAAAAAATAATAAATATTTTATATTAAAAACATCTTTTAATGGGTCTCTGTGATTTAAGAGTTATTTCGATTTTCTATCAAGTAATAAATTCTATGCCTTGGATTAATTGCATACATTAAATATTCCTGTAAGGGGTCAACCTCATAATTTTTGCATACCATTAAATCAAAAATAAATAAATAAAGATCTCAGCCCATGCAAACAACACCAACATGACAGGACATTAGACCTCGATCAAAGAGCAAAAAAGCGCATCAGGTATACATAAAAAATCTGTTGGAATCAAGATTTGAACAAGTGCTAGTGCAATCACGAAATAACTGACCCAAATATCCCAAATCCATCAATATTTTTCCATTAAAATTTTTGTTTTGTCTTTATTTCATATGAAATTAACACATTAATTTATCTGAAGGTGCTGCGCTTATATTTTGTAAGAAACAAGTGGATTGTGCCTTGAAACTTTTTTCAAATCATATCATCCACAATACCCCACAAAACAGATCTCAACTCATTCTTTAATTGGGCATTTGGTTACGGATAAGATGACGGTGGTACTTCATTCCGTAGAAGTAAATAAAGCACTCACATGGGATTGCTGGCGTTCCAGTATATGTCAGCTAGCCGGATGCAGGCCACTTCTGACGACAACGTGTCCAGAAGAGTCAACAAGATCACCACAATCATCCATGGCATGGTGGAAACGGTGCAGAAGCGAACAATTCGCGCACAACAACGGAAACAAACTCTCGAAAACACACAGAAAAAGAGAGAAAAATCACTCCATCGCAACGGAATGCCGGCCGCCCTTAGCAGGAGTAAATCCGTCACGAGACATAGGGGTCGGCCCAAGCACGATCTTCTAGTGAGCAGACGATAACCTTGCCGTTCAGCCTCTAGACTACGACTGAAGAGTAAGTATTGAAAAGAGGAGTAAGAGATGGAAGCGTCACGCGGAGAGACTGTGTGTCGCCATCTATCGCTTCTTTCCAGTACTAAGCGAGAGGGAAGTCGTTCGGTTGCATAATGACTCGAAACACTTTTGGAGAGAAAGCTACTACATAGGGGCATGCTTTCTGTACAGTGAAGGGCATCGTTTTGTTTTTCGCGTCAGTTAGGGATGTTTTAGATCGTATGATGTTTTTTCCAAAAAATAAATCTCGAATGTCTCGTTAGCTTTACAAGCAATCTGATAATATTTGTATTTTCATAAAGCTTACTCTTATATTAAAGTAAAAGAAAGCTTTATTTTTTTTCTCATTTAGTTGCAAAGGAGAATGTTAACGATGCATTTATCAGCAATTTTAAAGTAAATGCCTGTTGATTTCAAATCTCGATACGAAAACTGGAGTCAAACAGGAATATTTTTTGTTAAATATTATATGCCTGAAATATTGAGATTTTTTTTTTTTTAACATTAAAAGTTTTTTCGCTTCGTTTTTGTTTAAGGAACAATCAGTACTCAAACTGATTGGCATTTGAATTTTGAATATTTATGAGTTTTGTCTTGTCTTTTTTGTTTCCTTCAATTAGAATGAGTATATTCTTAATAATTTTGGAGAGATTTAAAGGCTTAAACCTGACAGCTTTAGCATCTAAAATACAGATTCTTATAAAATTCTGAGCGAACTTTGTCTGACGGTAGTGAGTGGTTGGGCTGCATTTTCACATGCTTTTAAATGCAATAACTGATAAAGTCAATTACTAAAATAAATGAAGTTCTGTGTGGGATTTCATGACTACAACTATAGATCCATGAAAAATATTGTTTTCAGTCGGTTGGAAAAGAAATGATCAATATGCCCTGATAAATGTGAGATTGACGGCATTATTTATTTCTAAGATATTTCGTAACTCTTATTCACTATGATTATTATATGATTATCACTATTATACGATTTAAAAATAAAAAGAATTTTTTTACAAGAATATTGTTTATTGTAATATGCAATTTGAGAAGAAAATGTATGTTACAACGTAATTAGTTTTATCAACAATAATATATTTTGAAATTTTTTTAACATATACATATAACAAGAAGAATATCTGCAGAATACCGATTAGATTAACAATAATATATTTTGAAATTTTTTTTAACATATACATATAACAAGAAAAATATCTACAGAATATATTAGCCAATTGTCATACTGATACATTCATTAGAAAATTTAACTTGAGAGTAAAGAAAATTCGGTTTCATAAACTGCACCATTCCATTTAAGTCCTAAAATTTGACTTCCCCAGTTAAGGGTTAATTATGTATTTTTTTATTAGTTGTTCCAGAACTTCAAGTATTTTAGATGATTATAACATTATAATATAGGAATTTATTTGTACATGGAGATGAAAAAATCCGCCAGGGAGTGCAGGATGAATTTAGTTCAACAAGTTTATTGACATATAAAAAAAAACTTTATTAAAAAATACTAGTCACAAATACTAGTGAACACACAGCCGATAATTACATATTGAACAGCACTTGAATAAATTCGGAACAAACAAGCAGCATATCTCTGTTTCGAAAACAATGACAGCGTTCAAAATAAATACCTAGAATGCTAGGAATCAAATGAATCGTTTCGGTTTTTCTCATTTATATAAGTTTTCTAACAGGGACATGTAGTTTTCTAGAAGAATCTGTAGATCTTGGCTCTTAATAAAGATAAAACCAGTGTCCTTGCATTTTCCAAAAGTTTCATTTTGCTACCGAGTTGTTAGTTTAGTTATATTAATTTCCCGTTTTAAAGCAACACTGGCTATTTTGGGACGAGCCTGGTAGTTTTGAACATCGATCAGATGACATCTAAACTGGCACGCTCCTCTCCACACCATACCATCGGGACTTTGCTACCAAAGTCGCCGAATTTTGGTACATCTCTTGAATTTTATAATAAACTGGTGCATTGTTTCAAATGAAAACGAGAGACCTTTTAATTCGAATTATTAGAAGCATATACAGTGGTTTAGGTTTTTAGTTTTATTACAGATATGTCTAACGGTAATTGAAAAAATCCTCATTTTGCAAATAGAGCCTATACTTTGCAACAAACTGTATTCCGATTTGCCAAGTTAATTCCGTAATGACTGACTCTCTGCAAAGCCTCTTTGTCTTAATGCTTCTTTTCAATAAAGTTCGTCACATTTTAATAGAATGCACCCGCTTTATGGACCTTCGATATAACTATTTTAAATCCAACAATTTTAACTTGTATTTTTTATTGGGTGAGACGCATCATCCAAACTTTTTCTTATACATTAAAAATGTGGGGATTTTACATGAAGTTTAAAGTACAGTTTTAACAACTTTCTCCCTCTAATACCATTTGACTAGTTCAAACAGTCAGTTACATATTCTACAACAGTAAACTATTTTTTATCTTAATGGAGACATTTTACGCTGTTTCGGCGCAGCATACTCTATATCTGGATCTTGTGTCAGAAATTCAAATTCAAACTCAAACACAATAAACCAGAGTTTTAAATTCCCATGATATGTATCATATTTTCATTCAATTAAATTATAATGCAATTTAAGAAACATTAACCACATAAAAACTTTTAAAACGCCTCGTATATCATCAAATAAATGTATATTCATCATCGTCTTATTATCTCTCAATCTAAAGCTATTTATAACTCGGAATAGTTTTTCTCATCTATTTTCCGACTTTATATTTAATTAGAGCTTGCAGTGCTGCTAATTAACGCTTTTACAGAAACATTATCCGCATCAGTTGATCTAATTTGGTATCATTACTTTTCATATGCTGTGAGTTGCCAGAAGGAATGCCGCCAAAATGTCTCATTACGAGATAGGCTATGAAAAGGCAGTTTTTTTTTTACCTATTAAGGAACAGCTCAGACAACAAATAATTCTGTATGATCAAAGATCACTTTACGAATAAATACAAGAAGTAATAGCCTTTTATCAAAAATCTGAACTCCATTTCACTCTCATTTTTTGATAAAGGGACTAAAAAGGATGCATCAAAAAGCTGCCAAGAGCAGTGGAAAACGGGTGGATATTGGGACACGGAAATCAAAACAAAACGGGTGGATATTGGGACACGGAAATCAAAACAAAACGGTAAAAAATGTAAAAATTTTATGCATATACAAAAAAAAAACTATTCAGAGAACATACTATTTTTCGGGGGATAAAGAACATAATATAATTCGATAGGATATAATTAATGTTTATTCATCTAATTCCAAATATATAACTATTATTCTGAAATTTTAATTTAAAAAACAGAGGCAGTAGTCTCCCCAAAACCTTCTCTAATAAAGGTGATATACCAGAGAATGCATTACATGGCATTGGTAAATAATAATACAAAATATTAAGATTTGGATTTAATTCATCATTTTCCCCCTGAATATATCGTATCTTTGGCAAATGTTTTGACCATTAAACTCTGGCATGCCGTTAATATTATCTATGTTTTAATTGAGTTTTCCTAATTTTTTGTGATAGAAATTTATTAAAAATCTACATTTGTATTACAAAATGTCAGACAAAATTTAATATATTTCACGTATTCTGTTTTTGACTAATCGCGTTTATACCCTTCTGAAAGTCCAGAACGACAAACGATCACCTCTTAATTGAATTTGGCTCAAAATTTCTTATATGTCTAATCTATAGATTGTAAATGTGTGGGCCTAATTTTATTCATCTAAATCTTTCCATTTTGTAGATCACTTTAATTCACAACCGGACAGACAAACTTCCTTTGAATGGATTTTATTCAAAATTTGAAAGAAATCTACAAATTTATTGTAAAGACCGTATGCAAAAAATTATTCTAGTAGCTCAAAGTGTTTTTGAATTATCCTTGTCACAGAAAGACGGACGGAAATTTTACAAAAATGGATTTCTCGAACTAAGGAAGATCTGAAACGTGGATATTCCTCAAAATCCCGAATTTTTGACAATACTTTCTCTACCCTACGTATACGAGAAAGTAAATACAGAATCTTGTTGGAGAATCAAGAATTACGACCAACATAGAAACAAAATAAAAGTTTGTACTTTTGTAAAAGCATTAAATTTTATTGATTACATTGAAATGAATTCAATATTAGAATGCACAATTTTTCTATTTATTTTCGTATCTGTAGATAGAATTTTTTTAAAAAGACCCCCCGCCCCTCCCTATGATAAATCGACTTCTGTTTAACGACACTTAACTCAATTTTTTCAAGGGATTCGGTTTATTTTCCGATATTTTATTATATTAATGAATCTGTCTCATCAGTGCAGAAGCTCATGACTCTTCAGAATATGTGACTTCTATTTTAAAAATTTGCTCTTAGTTAAACAAAAAGAACATAATGATATATGAGTTATATATATATTTTTAAGTGAGGATATGAAAAGAATAGAAAATATTTTGATTCTTAATGTGTCATCTGTTCGTTTACTTTTTATATTGCCAACGTTTTTTTTTCTTTCGTTTAATGAATAAATATCGTGCATTATGGAAAAAAATTGAAATTTTAAGAGATAGATTTATATCCCAAATGAAATGTTTAGAGCCACAAAATGCATGGGCAGAACACTGGCGATTTGCTTTTGGGCGATTAATTTTTCGTGTTTAGGATTATTAGAAAATGATAAAGAAGGTTGTCACATTTGACAACTTAACTCCAACAAAAAGTTGCACAAAACTCACACGCAAAGTTACAACATACACAGTTTACTTTCATCATCGAAGATTTTATCCAAAATATCTTATATTCCACACAAAAATTTTATTTTTGAATATAAATTCTTAGATAATGTCAGTTCCTTTTAAGATATGTTACAGACGTCATGTTTCAAAGAAAAATGAAAACTGCAATCCTTTTTTTTTCTACAGAACTATTCTATTTTTTTTTTAAGTAAATGCTTAAATTGATATAAATTTTTCTTTTCTTCAAATTCTAATTCTTGTAAATTCTTATTCAAATCTATAAAAAGGCTGAAAGTCAGGCTGTCTTTTCTTCCATATGAGATAAATTTTAAAATTCGAAGCTATAATCAAATGAAATTTTGTATGTCATAAGTATGAGATTCGGTTCAGTTCATTTATATTAATGTAAATGAATTTTAAATAAATGCTAGACTGTTTTGAAAAGGACCTCATAATTTTGAACAGTAGTTAGATGAAGAGGTCGACACTTCAGCTGACAGCAAAGTTAACTACTAATATTGTTTTACTAATTATCAATATTAAATTAGAAAATGAAGTAACATTACAATAAAAATAGTTTGGAGTAGATTATATGTGTTCGGTAAATATCATAATCTGCTAACAGACACTTAGCAGACGATTCCTTTTCAGATATTTTATTACTGCTACAAATTTTATTTCTATTAAAATATTATTAAAAATAAAAGCAAACGAATTTTCTCTTTGACAAACATATTTTATTAATATTATTTTGTATAATAACTGATGATCCAATGTAAACCTTTTGAAATCTGGCAATAGTTTGTAAATCATGATGTGAAGTGAAGAGAATAAGCGAAACCGATGGAATTCTGAAAAGCTTGGATTCTTGTTTTGAATTTTTAAGAGTATAAGATGCTCTGCAAGCTACATATATATATATATATATATATATATATATATATATCTTTAGCTTTCTTAAGCTTTTCTTATAGGTTAGATTTCTAGGAAGCATGCTAAAATATGACACTTCAGTTTCAAATAGCACTGTGGTTTAAGGATCTCAAAATCTTTAGAAAAGTTAATTTTCAAAGGAAAAAGGTCGGAATTAAACTCACGTAAATATCACGAATTTCATATCTATCGCAATTAAATTCTTAAAATAATTTACTGATTAAAACATGAATATAAAATTATGAATAAAATTTTTAATTGAAAATTAATATAGACAATATCCCCTGTAATTCAGGCGGATAGTTTGTAATAAAGTAGAGTAATAAAAGTTTAAAAGCTGCAATTTGTATTACTTTAACTGTTTAACAAACATAATGGAAACTTTTTAATCCATTTATCGCTTTTAAAGTAAGAGGATAAGAATTTTGTTCCGCACTATGTTGGAGATTAGAAAATCTTATCCTAAATTGTCTCCCATCAGAGAGTATACAGATTTTCATTTTCAAATTTTTCAGATATCTTACATTTATTCTTAAGGTATTCGACTACGTTTGCAGGTAAATTTTTAAAAAGGTGGAGTTTTAAAAAAACTATTTAAAACTATGGTTTTTAGATATATTGTAAATTATAATACAAAATACTATATATACAACAAAATTATTTTAAAATATTATATATTTTGAGAAATAGGAAAATTTGTCGTCAAATTCACTGAAATTTAACCAAAACGGTTAACACTCTACACACAATCATAATGAAGCAATCCTATTTTTCTTTGTACGCAAGTTATAGAATATTAAAATGAATGAAATGAACCAAAATCTAAGAAAAATTTTGAAATGTAAAGAAGTTATTGGTAAAAATATTCGTAAGTACGCATTTCCTAAAAAAATTCACAGCTTAAATTTTTCTAAAACCACACATAAATGAAAAAGTATTTCACCGACAATAAAACTTTTGGTTCATTTCATTGTCCGTATTATTTAAAACACACTCTGAAATTTTTATGTGATTACTTCTATTAGTCTTTGAGGTATCATGTTAACGGTGGAGAATTTTGATAAAAATGAAAGTTTTGAGGAAAGTGAAGTTAAATACAAATTTTAGGCTGAAAAACACGTGACCCTGAATGATAAGTAAGGCCTTCCTTTCACTAGAAAAGATAAACTATTTTGGAAAGAGGAAAGTCTAGATTACAATTTTAAAAAATTCGTCAAAGTGGACGATAACCAGTGTTTTTACCGTAGTCGGACACCTTAACAGAATACACATAGAAAAATACAGCATACTGATATCATACAAATTTTGATAGCATTGTACTATTACTCGAGGAAAAGACAACGATTGGAAAAGTTGCACAAAAAAACCAGGTTGATACAAGAATCCCAATACCATTAATGTAAAGTGGATTCCTGCCATTAAACTTGATAACTATACTCGTCAGCACACCTAAGGTGATAAAGTAAATCTTTTAAATATATCGTAGCAGATAGCAGTTTCGTTCTCTTAATACGAGATAATGTCAAAAGTTTATTTGGGATAGTGAACTAGAAGTGCTGTACAAAAACGTGACTTTTTGTTTTGTTTATTTTTCTTGAACAATATTACTGATAAAAGAATTTCTTTTAAGAATCCCTGTGTTATACCGATATCTATGACACTGGGAAGATGTTGTTAAATGAATGATTTAGTGATTAAAGTTAAAATAATTTTTTTCTTCATTCTTAAGCACTGTTTATTTTAAATTATTCAATTTTCTGTCTGTTAATTTTATTTGGTATAATTAGTTTGATTAAATCTATAGCAAATAATAATGCCTAAACAAATAAGGAAAAGAAAAAATATTTAATCATTCGAACTCGAAATTTTGAAATGATGTCTACAAATTTTAGAACCCCTAGAGTATGTCGGTTTTCAAAACGATTGCTGATAAACGAGTTCATCTTGAAAGATGAATTTTTTATCGTTTTAATATTAAATATTTCAATTTGTATCAGACGTTGAAAACGAAATATGTTCAAAGGGAGTTCGAATGTTTAGATAGTTACAAAACGAAAAGAACTAAACTAAGTATATAGATTCAGCATCTTAAGTGTGGATTGATGTCAAATTTTAAACCAAATTCATTAAGGAACTGACCATCTATCGATATTTTCTTTTGCATGTATGTAAATGTTGTAACTCATGAGCATAACGAATATTAAGATAGAATAAGTATCTTGGGTATATCAATTTAGTTGTTGGAGAAGTAGAGAAATACATTGTTCCTAAGAATCAAGCAGTTGTTAGGATAGAATACGGGAATTACTGTTTGAAGAAGCGTCCGAACAATAATTCACATTGAAACAGGTAAATGAAATTTTTTTTCACAATCTCAATATCTAAAGCG
The DNA here is from genome assembly GCA_026543055.1 of Argiope trifasciata. Lineage (NCBI taxonomy): Eukaryota > Metazoa > Arthropoda > Arachnida > Araneae > Araneidae > Argiope > Argiope trifasciata. The sequence continues at coordinate 412,190 of JAPMOQ010044464.1, forward strand.
CGTATTCATGTTAAATTTTAAATGATGCCGGTGTTCTGTCATAGGGGTAGCGTGTCTTCACCGTGATCTGGGCTTCCCGGGCTCGAGTCCCGGTTCGGGCATGGTTGTTATTTTGTGTTCTATCTGTTAGTAGTGTGAAAAACGGGGTTGTACAAGCAAATGTGAGGCATGAAGTAGCTAAGTCGTACTCTTGGCTCCATTGAAAAAACAAGAGAAGCTAATTTAGATTTAAATCCCTGACAGCTTTCATTCAGCTTGTTAAGTGCCATAAGTAACAATAACAACAACACATTTTAAATGATATTTAATGAAGGCTAGACCATTACTCAGTCTGAATTTTCGTATGCATGGAAATGCGATACCTGAAAAACGCAATGATTTAAATAGTGACATTGAATATGCAATCTTTTTATTGCATTTGTTATTCTATGCGAAATTTTAGTTTCAAACGGTCGATTAAACAATGTTCAGAAGACGTATTGGGCTTTCTTGTACTTATGTATTAGTCACATTATATCGACGATTTATCTCCAAAAAAAAATCTCTAACGATAGCACTCAATCAAACTTTTTCGTAACTATTGTCCGCGTATGGTATGCGATTAATAACATATGAATTCCGGTTTTCTTTATTATACTATAGCCGCCTTTGGCGACCAGCTGGTTCGCCATGAGTAATGGGTTCTAACATTTTCAATTAAATCACATATTCATAAGCCTTGAAGTAACTCCGGGCAATGATTGGCCTGAAATTAATATTTTCTTTGAGATGATGGACGGAAAGTTCTAAAAGAAAGCGTTTTCCTAATAATATTCTTTCATTTTATAAATCAGTCAGTTTTAATGATTGATTTAGTAGACTGATTGATGTAGCAACTTTTATTTAAAATATTAATAAAAATATTTTGTAAAATATGGGTGACAGAGCAAAGTATGAAGAAATCTAAAAATCATTATTCATAATGCATTATTTAACTCAAACTTCATAAAATGTAATTATTTACTTCATTTAGATCAAATTAATGGTAATAAATAATAAATATATGCCTATTAAAAATATTTTACAAATTGGCCATTGGAAAGGAATTCGAATTCATATCCTGTATAAATTCAATCCTGTATAAATAAAGATAATATATTCACTTAATGATTTAAATATTGCAAACGATCATAGAATCCTTCGCCTTGCATTCTTTAAAGAAAATATCACATTTTATATTTATTTTATTTTATCTAGTCACGTGCTAAAAGTTGCATTTCTTCCAATTTAATTTGCGATGATAGTTTTTTTATTTTTTTAATTTGAACTTCCGTCAAAATGATGGCAACACGGTGAAAAAAACTAATTTTTTCAATTTGACGTGCTCTTGCAGATTTTATAGAAACCATAGCTTTGCATTTATTTTTTTAGAAACTATCACATTTTATAATGAAAAAAAATATTGAATAAATGATACAGATATTGCAAACGATAATAGAAATATGCCATTAAGTCGGGATTCCAATGCATATCCTGTCTAAATTCGATCAGGTTTACCGTAAAGAAGATTTATTGAAGTAATTATTTAGATATTGCAAACGATCATACAATCCTTTGCTTTGCATTTATTTTTTTAGAAAATATCACATTTTATATTTCTTTTATTTTATCCAGTCACGTGTTAAAAGTTGCATTTCTTTAGATTTATTTTGCGATGATAGTTTTTTTTATTATTTGAACTTCCGTTATTGTTTTCTTTTATTTTATCCAGTCACGTGCTCAAAAAAACATGGTTAAAATATTTCTTTAAAAATTCGTTAAAAATAGAAGCTTACGTTAAAAATTAACAAAACTGATACCGTTAGAAAGCTAATTTTTTTATCTTTAAATTGATGTAAAAATCACGTTTGTGCAATTATATTTTCGGAAGTTATAACGGAAAAACGTTGAAATTTCGCTTAAATTTTAATTAATTCAAATTCTAATTAAAAATTCGAAAAAAGGGCTCCGAGGTGCACATTCCCGACCTCCAAGGTATACATGTACCAAATTTGGTAGCTGTAGGTCCAACGGTCTGGCCTGTAGAGCGCCAACACACACACACACACACACATTGAGCTTTATTATAAGTATAGATTAAGCATTTGAAGGTGATGATACCCCTTTCATTAGAGTTCCGAGTAAGCTTCGTTGGTTTTTCATAAAATACTGGGCCGCGGTGGCCTGGTGGTAAGGTCTTGGCTTCGGGACCGGAGGGTTCGAGACTTGATTCCACCGAAGAACCGTCGTGTGAGGGGGGTCTCTTGCACGTTAAATCTGTCAGGCCAAACGTCTTCCCGCTGGTGTGGTGTGGTGTGGAGAGGGGGGTGCCAGTTCAGGTATCGTCCTGGCCACCTGACCGTGGTTCAAAATTACGAGGTCCGTCCCAAAATAGCCCTCGTGTTGCTTTAAAACTTGACGTTAATATAACTAAACTAAACTAAATTCATAAAATACTACCTTCCATTATCTTTTTTTATTTCATTAAGAAATATAAAGTCACTTTTTAAAGGAATATTTTCAAGTTTTGAGGTTTAAGATTCGAAGCCCGATTCTACACAAAATATGATGCGTAAACGAACTTGGCGCACTTTAAATCCATCAGATCGTATGATTGTCCATTGATTTCACTTAGCAATTTTAAATGGGGGATGTCGATTCAAATGTTGTCATTTGATTACAGTGTCCATTTTCAAATTAGCTGATTATATGGTTTCTAAATTAGAGGTAAAATATAAAAAGAGAAACATTGCAAATAAAATAACGTTATTAAAATGTATACTAAATTGAATATTTTTTCTTTATAAATCAATGATTTCAGTTTTAATTCAGTCTTCTAATAATGTTTATAATACAACTTCCCATTTAATTGTCTTCACTTTTGTTTTTCGGATAAAAATTCTTATTGCTACGATAGAAGGCAGCAATAGATTTTTTAAAATCCAAAGATATAAAAAATCGATCATTTTGATTTTTTTCCACCTCTTTCTATTTTCTTTTCTAATTTCACAAAGAATGAAACTTGTAAGATGAAAAAGGGCCGAAGAGAAAGCAATTGATGAGAATTTTCCAACGTAATGTCAAAAGATAAGACATATTGTAGTCAAGGGATTGAAAATCATTTCCAGGCTCCAAATTTCTATGAAACAGAAGCAAATGAATAATTTTCAATGCAAAACTTACTCGTTATGATGTGGTAATAATTCATCTTTCTGATTTGAGTTTTCATTTTTAATGATAGAGGAGTTACGAAAAAAAAGCATTTCATTTATCATTATCACTATTTCCACCATCGTTGAGCTTTACGAATTTTTTTACCTATGAGCTCTACAGCTGTTCAATTGCGTCATATACAGGAGAACGTCGACAACTGTTACCATAAGCATAGTGCTTGTGATAATATATACGATGAAATCGATTGAACCAACACCTGGTGGCAAACAACGGAATTAGCATTCTTATCTTGTAAACAACACAAGACACAGGAAAAAAGTCAGTAATAAAATATTAGAATGTTTTCGATTTGATGTAAGAAGATACCTTGAGAGCAACAATATTTAAAACAAAACGCTGCAACCCATGCATCTGCTTTTTTCATGAACTTTTAAACATGAGGCGTAACAACTTGCGGCAATCGGAAGAAAATTCACATTTTGTATAATAAATGCCATTATGTACACTGCATCTGACGGACAAAATTTCCAACATATAAAAGTAACCCCTGACGATTAATTTTTCTGTTTTTGCAACTCTCTTTTGGCATTAGAATGTTGGAAACAATAGCTAAACAAATGCTCATTTTACACGTTTTGCTCTTATCGTTATTGCGTGCGCTTAAGGTGTCTTATTGTAGATTTATTTCACTGTAAATAGAAGACGCTTTAAAATTTTGCAACGCATGTTTTCGTTGTATTTTGGACCGTTTTATAGATGAGCTCTTCCATTATTTACCACCAGGTGGCGATGTAACTGATCTTACTGTGTAGAGTCTGACGACTTTACCAGTAGTAGATGAAATTTACGGCAATACTTGTAGCCGTTGTCAGTTATCAGAACGTAAGTGGGATACTTCTATTTATAATATATTTATATGCACTTTTATTCGTATGCAAATTAAGTTGTGCTTGAAATGGATGACACTCAATGTTGGAAGTCAATTTCATGTTGCTCAGTTTTTTTAATCAATTTCCAAAAAGAAAAAGAACATATTTCTTTAGAAGTTGTGAGGTGATGATAATTTGGTTTTTTCAATCATAAGAGAATTATAGAGACAACACTTTCGAACCATTATTTCCATACCCTTTAAGCTGGAGGATCATCTAGGAATTTTGTCACTTTTGGAATGCCCCGTTTATATAAAATATTCTTTTTTATTTGCATATAAATCAGTTTGTTGTCACAGGAGATGAAGCTAAATGATAGAAGACAAATTTAGACCCACTTTTATTGGTTCCAAAATTCCGCTTTTTATCAGTTTTCAAAAAGAAGAATTGTCTTCAAAGACGGGCCTATCTGTGAAAAAAATTTTTGGTCGGAAAACTATTTTTATTGCTTGTAATTAAATGTCAAAAGTAACTAAAATAATTACTTTATTTAAGAACTTACAATGGATCAGCTACATAAATTGTGATAGGCTAATTTGAGCTGGTTAAGCCTAAATCATCTCAATCAAAGCTCATCGAGTCTGCTTGACATGCGACTTTTCAAATTCTGAAACTCATTTCTCTGCGCATCCAAGGAAGAAACTCGGGTATTTTTAAGCTTGTAAAACTTTTACTCTACAAACTCGCCCGGGGAAAATGCAAACACAACCAGAAAATGATGAAATGAAAGCAACAACAAGATAAACAAATATTCTTTTTATGTATTCACACAGATTTTTGGCCGGATACAGACACCCCCGAAGAAAAATACCCTAAGGAAGAATAAAAAAAAGAAAGACAGCGTTCTCATCTATCGGCGGAGGCTTCAGAATTTATTTAAATCTCTTCTATATACATTTTCTTCCTTAAAGAAAAGGGCAGAGAAATTCCAAAGGAAACATGAAAATCAAGTAAGCAAATAACAAAAGAGAAGCGTGTTGGGTGTCCATGCATTTTTTATGAGAAAGACTTGAGGGGATTTGAAGGGAAACAGAAACAAACGGGCCAAAATGGCGGCGAATTCGGAATCGTATTCGAAGAGGAGGAAAACAAAATGTCAGGAACAATTTGGTCCGCCCTCCTGCCGGCAGTCCTAAACCGCCGAAGAGTCCATTTAAAAGAAAACAGGGACAAATGAATGTTTCATGGAATAAAGGGTTTAGTGCTTGACTAAAGCGAAAAACAACGATCGCCTGACTCCGAGAAGAAATAATTCGCTTTTATTTTTTCGTTTGCAATTCCCAAAGATGGAATAAAAAATTCACTGCAAACCCAGGATTTTCGAGGTATTGTTTTTCGGGTTAAAACTCCCATAGAGAATCGTGGCTTTAGATATTTGTTTAACTCAATCGGGGAGACCCACTATGTTTCACTGCCTTAAAGTGTATCCGATTTCTTAGTGATAATGAATAGTAACACAGCCATTAGAATGAAAGTTGGAACAACCTAATTCAAATAAATTCAGTCTATTCGAAAGGGAAACTGAACTGTAATTTACCTTGAATAATTATCCACTGTCGTATATATTTTGGAAAGCATCATCAAGTACTTTACCATATTGCGCAGGCTTTATTTTGTCAAGTGTACTGTAAACGTAACAGTTTATTCTTAAAAGACTTAGCAATTACGATTTGCCCTCCCTAATGGAATTTAATCCTTTCAAAGTAATTCAATTCAGACAAGCATTTCGTAGGTAAGACTAAATAGACTTTATTTCTGTTTTATTGTATTGCATCTCCTTAAATTAAGACTGAGCTAAATACCATAGAATTAATATTCAGCTCAATGGCGGAATGGACGAAAGATTTTCATTTAGTTTTATATCAAATACACCATTAAGATATGAAAATATGATTTCTTGCCCATAATATTCATTTATGGCAGAAACCGTTATAAACTCTAACCGTTATTCTTGAAATTTATTAGGAACGACATTAAAAAATCTTTCTTTTCCAAATGGCAATAATATAGATAATATTACACTAGACTGCCTGATAGACCTATACCAATTTTTAGCAAACCATTTGTATTCATTGTACGAGTTTTACAACAAATGTTGATTTGTATTATAGAATTCAACTTTAAAATCTTTCAAATCCCGATGAAAAATTCTGAAATATTTTAAAGTATTTTAAAAAGAAGCTTTCTTCTATAAATTGAATATATTTGATTTAATAATTTAGCATTATAATTTTATTAATATTATTGACACAGTTTTATTAGAAAATTTTATTGATTAGCTTGAAATCAAAACATAGTCTTTAATTCTTTGAACTCAATAACTAATTCCCTTTAATTCTCAGAAATAAATAAATTGCTAAATTTTATCTAAAATGTCTAGAAAAGTGAAGAAATTGTTTTCAGAACTCCTTCTATTAAATTTATTTTTAAACCTGCTGAGATAAAATTATCTGCAAAACTAAATTAAATAAAGATAAAGGGAATTTTCAATAAACATATTCAATATAAATCTTTTTATAAAAATAAATTAATCTTTTAATAATGATTCCAATAAATTCAAAGAAGTTTTTAATAATAAAATTTTAGCTGAAATGGAAAGTCATTTGATTCGGATATTACTATATTATGCAAAATTTTTCAAAAGCTGAATTGTAAGGAAGAAAATGCTTTATTAGAATAAATAAACACAAAAGTTGTTTCTTTTATGAGAACAAATGCTTTATTGTTTATATTTTAATGCTCCATTTATTGTGAGTTTTAAAAAATTCTTTTATATTTTGCTTCATTTAGAAGAAAGAAAGATGAAAAACAAATAAATGGCTTGTTTTGAAATTATTGACGGAAGACAAGCGAGATGAAATGTAATAATTCAACGTTTATAAAGAAAAACTCATCGACGTTTCAGCATTTGGAAAATCTATAGTAATTTTTTTATAAGAAATTATTTTTAAAAAAAATTTGAGGTAATTAGTGCAGAGTTCGCACTTAATGCGCATTTTAATTTAGAATGATCTTGGAATTACATCATTATTTATTATTGGCGATAGCAACTATATGAAAGTTAGCTGATTTTAAAACTTTAGAAATAAACTTTGATTTCAAAAATAGTTGTTATATAAACGAAAATTTTAAAATCCTGACCTAATTCTGCTATACTTATATACTGAAAAACATAAGCTGGTTTCTCCTAATTTTACTAGGGAATTTTTATAATCAAATTATAGTTATAAGAGCTTGGACCAGTGTAGTTCGATATATGTTAAGCAACTCTCTTTCTAAAGAGCAGAGTTCACACAAGGACAACTACTGCAGGCAATTGGAAGTCCTGCCTACTTCAGGAAGATCATCTGACCACAATGGAAATATTGCAAGTAGTTGTGACGATGAAGCAACCAACTGCCATTGTGTCATCGGGGTCATGTGAAGTTCTTGAGGCAGATATATTCTATTGCTCGGAATAGTTGGCCTCTTGTGAACTCTGCGACTACGTGAAAGAAACTTTAATACATCAGAGATACTTTATCTGCAATTATATACTTGCTACTGTTATTCCAAGCTTCACAGTCTGTAGTGATTGACGACAAGCTATCAGATGATTGATGCTGCAGGAAAATGCAAAATTACAGCTTCTTATCAATGGATTTGCTGATGATAATTAGCAAGCAGTGATGATGAACTGAGATGATAAGAAGCTGACATTTCGGACCATTGACATTAAAGAGCAATAGGAAATAAAACCGAATTGAAGATCACGAGAACCAGATTGCTCACTTTTGAGGTTGACAAATTTTTATTCCTATTCCACGTTTATAAACTAAAGAAAATTCTGAATAGACCTTTTGTTTGCAAGCTTCTTTATTTTATTTTTTCCCGAATCCTAGAGACAGAAAGAGAATCTGTGGCTCGTTCAATGAAATTGCACGAGCTGCTTTCTGCTTTATTTGAAAATCTTTTTCATTAGAATTTTTTTTATTTTGTAACATTCATTGACTTTTTTTCTAATAATTCGTGCTCATTAATAAATGCTTATTAAATCGTTCATTAATCTATTTGGTAATCATAATTAAAATCAGAAAATTTCGAAACATTGCGGAGCGTGGGAGATAAAATCATGGTCTGTCGAGTTCCCACTCTAGAGGATGTTCTTATCTACGCTCAGTTTACATCGTGAAGAGAATCTGTGCAAAGATAAAAGTCGAAAGAAACTATCTTCTCAGAGATGCTCTGAGACTAGCGCATCGCAATCCAAAAGTGAAAAAAAAATGACAAACTACCCTTCTTATTTTTTTACTTTTCCCGTAAAGTAATTTTCCCATAATTTTATTTATTTCTCTTCGATATTAGAGCGAAGAAACTATTTATTGATTAGCATGCGTTGCGCTTACATATTTATCCTCCATTTTATTCTTTATTAGTCTTAATAAAGAATATTTTATTCTTTATTATTTTATTTAAAGGTGTTTTTTTTTACATAATAGAGAAAAATGAATCTAAATGTATAGCTATTTACATGTTCTTGTGTAATTAACGAGTTGGCACATTTTTTTAATAACATTCTTTTAATACTATTAGACTGAATAAAAACGTAAATGCTGTTTATTTTATTTAATCAAAATGCAAGCAATTCGGTAATTTATTGCGAATTCAAAGACTAATGTTTGATAAAAGTAATTTCTTCTTTCTGATTTACCAAAAGATTGTGAGCGTCAAAAACTGAAATTTCGAGATTTTGATTTACCTTTTCATTACACTATCCCAGACTTCTAAAAGATGTGATAATCTTTATCTTTATCCAAATCTTATCTTATGATCCTCATCTCATAGGATATTTAATCAAAAAGTTTAGATTTCCAGCAAATTTTAACTGAAATTCGGCAAGAAAAATCTGCTTATGAGTCCGTCACCTTGCATATGAAACTGGTATCTCAAAATTCCAAACAGCTCAATAGATGAAATTTGTCATCTATTTTTTCAATTCTAGATATAGATAAAAATTTATATCTAGAAATTTATTAACTTGTGATGATGGCTTTGCTTGTTATCATTTAAAGATGCACATAGGGCTTCGCAGGTCATGAGCGCTTTTTTAAACAACAACAAAAAAACATTAGCACTAATTTTTTTTGTTGTTGTTTAAAAAATTAAACACAAAAAACTTTCATGTTGCTGAAAACATTAGTACTATGAAGGCACAATAAGTAAAATACGAGAAATAGTTTTCCCATAAATATCACATTTAACACTCTATGTTTAAATATACTGCAAGCATGAAATTTTATAAAGAACTTTAAGAATTATTGAGCTTTAAAAATTGAAAAGATTCAACACTTACATTGAAATTATTATTCACCTTATTAAATTTGAATTAGTAGT